>JAJPUD010006994.1:61567-112784 GCA_023553655.1 Myrmecobius fasciatus
TGCCTTAAAAGACTGTTAGAAAGAAAGTCTATATACATGTAAATGATTATTTGTAAATATAGCATCTGTTTAACATAGTTTAAGAAGCAAAATTTTTTAAAAAGCAATAACCATCCATATTAGGGAGTTTTGGTTGCAACCTTTAATTCTGAAATTCCTTTAAGAACTATGAAAATGAGATTCTATCTGAAGGATATTTTGTTCAAAGCTTTGCTTCATTGGCTATGTCCTACTTCTATCTATGTCCTACTTCTATCTACTATGAAAACAGGGATATTCAGCTCTTAAAATAACCCTACTTTCTGGCAGGCTAAATGCTCTTCTTGCTATTTGTTAACTAGGTTTATTAAATGCCTTCCCCTGTATACAAAGAGCATAGGAACCTGGAGTGTTCTTCTTTTAAACAGATATGACACAGAGCCTAGTCCTGATCCTTCCAAGTCCTTAAAGGCAGATACAAAATGAACCACAGATGTTTACAAATATATCCTGACATATTGCTTTGTTTTTCATTTTCACTCAAATATTGGAAGACTATATACAGTTAAAATCTCAAAAAAGGACTTCTTTTTATAAACTGATATTTAACCAAATCACCATGATGCCTCATCATTACTTGTTTGATCCCTGAAAGTTAATCCTGGAAGTTCAGCTTCAGTCAGTCATGCACAATTTTCATTTCCTGCAGAGACTATTTTACCAGTGAATCTAGCAAATAGCATTTATTAAGTGTCTATCACGTACCAAGCACTGTGCTAAGCTCTGGGTATATAAGGAAAATGAGGGGGAAATAGTCCCTGCTTTCAATGAGCTCAAAGTCTAATGAAGGAAAGAAACAATATGCAAACAACTGTGTACAAACAACATGAAGAGGTTGAGTGATAAATTCAAAATGAAGACACCAAGATTAAGGAAAATTAGAAAGGGCTTCTTGAAAAAGTTGAGACTTGAAGGAAACCAAGGGATAGAGATAAAGAGAAAAAATTCCAGGCATGTTGCATAGCCAGTGATCATGGCCAGAGGCTAAAGATGGGGAGTCATATTCAAGGAACAGTCAAAAAGATAGTGGGATACTGTAACTGAAAAGTAAGAGGGGGCTAGGGTATAAAGGGCTTTGAAAAGTCAAAAAAAATTTATATTTGATAGTAGACCCCTATCAGGGATCCTCTAGAGTTTATTAACAATTCAATGTCAAAATGAATAGTGAGAGCTGGAGTCAGAATGATTCATCTTTCTGAGTTCAAATCTGGCCTGAGACACTTACTAGCTATGTGACCCTTGGCAAACCATTTCACCCTGTTTGCCTCAATTTCCTCATCTATAAAATGAGCCAGAGAAGAAAATGCCAAATCACTCTAGTATCTCTGCCAAGAAAAGCCCAAATGGGGTAATAAAAGGTTGAATATGGCTGAAAATGACAACAAAAAAGAACTTATTAAATGGGGGAGAAGGAATGGTCAGATTTGTGTTTTAAAAAGATCAATTTGACAACTGAGTGGAGAATAAGTTGAAGTAGAGAAAGACAAGTGGCAGACAGACCAACCAACAGATTATTTCACTAGTCCAGTCATGAGGCAATGAGGTCCTATGCCACAGTGATTGTACAAGATATCCTCAAGGATTTGACTTTGGGGGTCAGATTTCCTCCGCTGAAGAATCTGTTGGTTGGTTCTCCCTGACACATATCTCTCTCCATTCCAGTTTATTCTCCATTCAGTTGTCAAATTGGTCTTCCTAAAAATACTGATGTAACCATTCACTCATCCAATCTTTCCCTGACCCCCACCATCTAATAAAACTATAGACTCCCTAATGGGAATCCAAACACTATCAAAAGTTTCTCATTGAATGAAAACTGACTTTTTATGTTTAATCTTGTATCACATATGCCACATTTTTCTCTGGAAAGTGACAAAAATGGAGGAGGGTGGGGTTCCATAAAAGAGCTAAAAGAAATATAAAGCCCTAAGAGAATATACAAATACAATAAACAACTCCTGTTCTAGAGAAATTAGCCTTGTGACTCAGGCAAGGAAATAACCACATTTGGGAGGTATCCTGACAGCCTCTACATTAAGATCTCCAGTAACAGGAAGCATCCAGAAGCATTCCATTCTACTTCTGAACAGGTGTAATTATTGCACCTAGTTAAATTAATATTTCTTCAATGGAGGATCTTAGATCTTAGAGCTGGGAAGGACCTCACAGAGCATCTAGTCAGAACACTCTCACTAATAGAAAACTGAGGCCATTTATACCTTCAAAAATCATTAAGGATTTTTCCTCTCAAGGGGAGGGATGTCACAGGTACCAGAAGGCATAGGAAAGGTAATGCTTAATAAAAAATGCATACCTTACCCATGGAAAAACAGTTAAAATAGCTATTCAATTGGACTATTGTTTTGATAATTTTAGGCAAATTAATTTTCACTTTTCCCCTTCTCTTCAGACCTCAATCCCTTGATCTGTTAGTTCTTGTTCTTGAAGTTTATAAGATCAAAATTTAGAAGTGGAAGGGAGATCTGCCAACCCCTTATTTAATGGATGAGGAAAATGAGGCACAGTTAATTAAATTACTTTCTTGAAATTATACAGTTAAGTGACATAAGCAGGATTTGAAACTAGGTCATCTGACTTTAAATCTAGGGCTCTTTGCACTACCCCATCTCATTTTTAAAATTTGCAACATTGCCCATTTCTTCTCTCCCTTCTGTCCTATTCCATCCCATCTCATCCCATCCCATCCCTACTATTCCCCTCTGAAGACTTTGTGTGACTTCTGTGGCACTGAGGGAAATCACACCCCAGATCTTCCATCAGCATTTTCACACATATGAAATCCAATGACCACAAACATCAGTGTCATCTGGAAAAGTAGTGTAGAAATTGTATGGCTTAACCCCTCCCTTGCTCACCTTGGAGAAGAGGGAAGGGTTAATTCCTTGAACTCCATGAGTGTTTTGGCTTTTCCTTTATACCTCCAGCACCTAGCACAAGGCTGACACATAGTACATGGTTAATAAATTCTTGTTCCTTGAGCTGTTAACAGATTATACTTTAAAGACCCCAGGTCTTTCCTTTAGCACAGAATGATTACTCTCATCTCCTTCTCACTGTCCATTCAGCCAGGTGTGTATGGGCGGGGGGGGGGGGAGGGAGAAGGGAAGCTGACAAGATGAGTGCGGGTCCCTGATATCAATGGTCCCAATGACCCATCTGGTGAATTTTATTTCTTACTCTACGTTAAGACAAATGCTGAACCTTTTATGATACCCCGGTTGTATCATGACATTTCTTATCAACTATGTCTGCGCTAGCCCTCTGTCCAGCCAACCACCTTCCAGCTGGGAGAGGCCAAGGACCCTCGCAGTCCAAACTGGTCCTTCCTCCCTGGGTACCACGCCCGGGGCGTGACTGGAAGGGAGGGCCTGAATCGAAGGTCACCTCCCCGGCACCTTCGGGGCAACCCGGCCGTTGCCAGTCTCCTCCACTTCGCTAAGCAACGCTGGGCTGGGGAGGGGCCGTATCCCCAGGGGCTCCGGGCAGCCTGGAGGAAAAGCGACTCCCCATCCACCGGCAGCGTCACAGTGACGGGAAAGGGAGGAGGGAGGGAGGAAGTAGAGGCCAGTCGCTCAGGGAGACAGCAGCTGGAGCTGCAATAGCCACAGCATCAGCATCAGCCCCCGCCCTCCCCTCCTCCCACTCCTGTTCTCCTCCTCCTCACCTCTCCTCTCCTCTGCTCTCTCCACCCCCCCGCTGGCCCCGCGACCCGGAAAGATGGCAGCCGAGGGGCTGCAGGAGAACGAGACCCTGGCATCTCTGAAGAGCGAGGCCGAGAGCCTGAAGAGCAAATTGGAGGAGGAGCGGGCCAAGCTTCACGATGTGGAGCGTGAGTGCGCGGAGCCGGGGCCCAGGATGGGCGTGCGTGCAAGAGGCTCGGGGAGCTGGAGCTGGAAGGGAAGGGGGAGGGGGATTCGGGGGCAAGGTCTGGGGATCAGGGGCTGGGGTTGCAGCGTCAAAAGGGGGTCATGGCTGTAGCTCCTGCCGCTGAATTGCCCTGGCCTTCCTGCCTGCTCTGAGGGCAGGGTGTTTTGGTTTTTTTTTCCCTGGGTGGAGAACTCAGCTGGGTAAACAGGAAAGGCTCGTGCCCTTTGATAGGGAGAGGTGGCAATCTGGGAGCGTAGGGAAGGGATCGAGCGCTTGTAGCTTCTTGTCCTTGGCTGAAGATTTTGAGGAAGGAGACGAAGTATCCCTCCAGGGGCTTGTCCTGGTGGGAACGAAGCCTGTTGATGCTTTGAAAACAGGTTACACTCCCTTTGACCCTCCCCCCCTTCCCCAAGGTGTTCCCTTGGGTACCATTCTCATTTCTGAACTCTGCCCCAATAGGAGACCTGCTGAGAGAGACATCATTTGCACACCTTAGGGGTCATGGAAAAGCAGGAATGAATGCCCGCCTGAGGCTGCCTCTGTGATTTGCATTCTTTTCTGTGACCTATAAAATGTTTATGAAAGTCATATTTGGCTTGTGACTGTTTGTGGTTAAAATAACCCTCCCAAAGGGATTTATGTGGAAATTTTTATGTACCGGTAGACTCGTAAATAGTGGTGGGGCATACAAAAATGCCAGTAACAAGATAAGGGAATTGAAAGAGAGTTTCAACGGGGACCCAGTGGCCAGAAATAGGACCCCACCTCCCAAATACCAGTGTGGTCATAGCCCTTTGTTCCTAGACATACAGCCACTGACCATGCCAAGCTAGTATGTTAATGTGTTTTGAGCTGAGAATCCTGAGTTCTTTAATTCTTTTGGAGCCCCCTGCCCCAATTAATTCTGATTATGGGTCAAATCACTTCAGTATGGTGGTCTTCTTCAGTAGCTGATTCCGACCCCCAGAGCATCCATAGCTAAGGAAAAATCATCCCTGAACTTCAAAGATTGAAGTTACGATTTCCTCAAAGAATGGCGATCCCACGATTATCTTTGCCCAGTTATAGTCTTACATATTTTAGCAGTAGTTGGGTTTCTGATACTTTTTTCCTTTCTGCCTTCAGTGGCCTTTTCCTTTGCTTTTGATTTCAGAAAGAAAATAGAGGGTGGGAACTCACTTTTGAATTGTTTTGTTTTTACTGAGAGAAGGTGGGAAAAAATTTACCAATTTCTGAAATGTAAAATTGGCTGTTAGGCCTAATGCAGATGTTTCAGAATAATAAAAGTGTAGTTTTGTTAGATGATAAAGCAGGAGAATAGAATCCTATAAATATATGCAAATACTATATATCACTAACAGAATTCAAGACAGGTCATCTATGACTGAGCCAATTAGGTGACTATTTTTAAAAAGACTCTTGGATAAGTCAGCTTCCTATTACCACTTTCTCTTTTGCAAGGAGTTTTTGATTCAGGAAGGCTTTTAAAAAGGTGTTCTTCTCTACCAACTTTTCAAGTCACTCTTGTGACTTGTACAAAAATGATTCCAGAAAAACATTATCTACAGAATCTGATCTCCTTTACTCAAAAAAGCATAGTAGCACCCCACTGCCTTAAGTATCAAGAATTCAGCCCTGACTTCAAGGTCCTTTACAATATGGTTCTGATTTATCTTTTCAGTCTTATCTCTTACTATCTCCTCTCATAGTTTATGTGTTTATGTATGCACATATGTGTATATGTATTTTTAGGTATATGTATGTAAACATATGTGTCTATGTGTGCATGCATAGACATAACTACTTATGGCCCCTATCTCTACCTGGGTACTTTGGGTAAGTTATATTTATCAATTTCCTCATCTGTAAAACAAGGGGATTAAGGTAGATGGCACCAAGGACTCTTACAGTTGTAAATCTATGAACCTGTGAATTTACTCCATTAAGACTAGAACACTCACCTTCACCTAACAACCTCCTATACTTTCCAACCTATAGGACTTTGATAACATATCAAAGTTGGAAGGAATCTGAGAGTCTCTGATATAGTACAATCTATCTCCAAAAGTAAGGGGGGACTCACTGCCTGACAAAGTAGTTTATCCCATTTTTTTGGATAGCTCTGTTAAATTTTTCTCTTTACCCATTCCATACCCTTGTTGCAAATAGTACCAGTTCAGTCCCTTTTTGGGAGAATCATTCAAATATTTGAGTCAGTTATCTTGCTCTTATTATATCTTTTTTTGTATTACATCTTTTTTTCAGAAAATTTATGTTCTTTTTTTCTTTATACCTGGAATCTTCCCTTGTCAAAATTCTCACCATTCTTGAAAACTCATTTCAAATACTGCCTCCTTCATGAGCAGATTCCCCTCTGAATTCCCATGCAACTTTTCCTCTTTCTTATGACACATCACATTTTGCCTTATATAGAATAAAATTATACTATACTTGGAAGACTCAAATAAGAAGAAAGGGGGAGGAGTTGCATCAGTGGGAGCAGATCAATGTGGACCAAACCATGGATCAGTCAGTCAGCAATTATCACTTAAGTGATGACTACATGCCTGGCACTATGCTAAGTGCTGGGGATACAAAAATTAAAAAGATACAAAAAGAATATATTAATTTGTGCAGGATATTCTGTACCATTGCTCTTTTTAGCAGGAAGTGAAAGGGTCTTTATAGTCAGTGAATCAATAAACATTTATTAAGAGCTTACTATGTGTCAAGAAACTATTTTAGCTGTTGGGCATGCAAAGATTAAAAAGTGAGGTAATTCCTGTCCTCAAGGAGCTTACTCACAATATTATTGAGGTAACCATCTCCAATACTTATGCAGCTGTTTCAGTCATGTCTACTTCTTACTCATTTGGGGTTTTCTTGGCAAATATAACTGGGGATTTTTCTTTCCTTGTGGGGGTAATGGGAGATGGGGAAAGTGGGGAGAGGAAAGGGGAGGAGAAAGTGAGATGGAGGAGGACAGAAAATAGATTTTCATTAATGGAAAAAATTAAGTTGAATTTTAAAAAATCAACATCCTTCCTAAATATAGGTGCCTAGAACTGAGCGCAATGATCCACATGTGATCTGACCAGGGCAGAAGACAGCCAGACCATAGTCTCCTTATTCCAGCATGTTCTCTCTCCCTCTTTTTCTTAATGTAGCCTAAGATTTCATTATCTTTTACCATCCCTTATTAAATTTTTGATTCATATTGAACTTGAAGACCACCTAAATCACTCACCCCACCAAAATCCACCTAAACTCTCAAATTCTTTCCGACAAATTGTTATCTTCCAGATCCATTCCAACCATTGTTGCCATCAATCCACCATCATAGATTATTCCTGAAGTTGGTTTCTAGGTAAAATTTATCCCAACATAGCCCTATGATATAACAAAATAAATGCACTGGAGAATCAAAAATAAAATGTTATATGAAAGCAAAGGATAAAATCATTACTGACTGGAACGATAAAGAATAAGCTTTCTGGAGGAATTAATTTTTGAGTTGAACTATTTAAATGGGCAGAAATTAAATGAGCTAAGAGAGGAAAGGGAAGATTCCATGCATGGGGAATAGAGTATGGTAAGGCTATTCAGGAAGCAAAGTATTATTCAGTTTGGTTGGAATAAAAAAGAAAAATAAAGTGAAGCTAGAGAATAGGTATTGGACAATTTGTTGATAGAAGGGAACTGTTGAGGATTTTTTTATTTTTTAAGCAGAGTGACTAGCACTTTTCAGTTATATAAATATTATATAAATATGAGCATTTATTAGCATAACCAAATATGTAAATTAAAAGATTATTCTGGCCAAAGTATATACTTATTTTACAGCTAGGAAAAAAATCCTTTTTGGAATTTATTCATGGGAAATCTAAAAAAAAATGCCCCCTAAAAAGAATAGTAAAACCTAGATAAGAAATAGGAATTCTGTTTTTCCTCATTTAAAATATCTGGTTTATTCAGGAAACAACCCCAGTGTAATCCTTTTATATGTAAAATTCATTAATCTTAGGTTAGATATTTAACATGTATTAGACTACCTACCTGTCATCTAGGGAGAGAGGAGGGAGGAGGAGGGAAAAATTTGGAACAGAAAGTTTTGCAAAGGCCAATGCTGGAAAAATTACTCATATGTTCTGTAAATGAAAAGATTTAATTAAAAAAAATTTTTTAATCTTAGATTAGTTTATCATTGATCTTATAGAACTGGGAAGTAGGACATTAGATATTTTTATAACATTTCACTTGTATATTTAATCAACATTTATATTTTTTCATATTAAAACAACCCTTAGGGTTTTTTTTTAAATCATGAGGTTTATGATTATAAAATAATCAGTAAATAACAGATTATTTCCAACCCTGGCTAGTGATACCAAATCCTAATGGAATACCAGAAGTGGAAGGGACCACAAAGATCATCTATGTTTTGCTCACTTATGAGGAATTGAGGTGAATGTTCTGAGATGGCACAGTAGTTGGCCCAGAACTAGAAATCAAGTTATTCAACTTTTGTACTTTAGTTCATGTTTTGCAATTTGAATATGGACAGTGAGCATCTTTAAAAGTACCTAAGAGTACTGTGGTTGAGGGGAAACTCCCATGCTAAAGATTCTGATTGATTAACCTGCTTTTAAGAGCCAGGGATCCTACTTGTCTGCACCTC
Organism: Myrmecobius fasciatus; assembly: GCA_023553655.1. Lineage (NCBI taxonomy): Eukaryota > Metazoa > Chordata > Mammalia > Dasyuromorphia > Myrmecobiidae > Myrmecobius > Myrmecobius fasciatus. Next base: position 70,173 of record JAJPUD010006994.1, read on the forward strand.
TCTTTCTCCTTCCCTATACATATAATCAAGTCAGATTGGTCCACTCCATCGTCTTGCAGGGCTCCTGACTGTCCTGAATTCTACTATTCTGCTAACAAGTTCTGACATAGTCTCATTCTCATCTTCCCTATAATTTTCTTTGTGGGAACAGTGTTAGTGGACAAGATATGTTTAAAAGAGACATGCTCTCATCCTTTGACCTAACAAGACCACTACAAATCACGAATCCCAAAAGATATTTTTTTAAAAAAGGAAAAGGACCTATAATGTATAAAAATATTTATAGCAGCTCTCTTCTCAGGGCAAAAAAATTTGAAAACTGAGAGGATGCCCATTAATTGGGGAATATTTGAATAAATTGTAGTATGTGATTATGATGGAATATTATTGTTCTATGGGAAATAATGAGCAGGATGCTCTCAGAAAAACCTCAGAAAAGTCCTCCATGAACTCTGTACTATGTGCAGAGTAATAGCAGTGTTGTGGTATGATTAGCTATGAAGGACTTTGCTATTCTCAGCAATACAATGATTCACAACTACTCTGAAGGATTCATGATGAAAAGCCCTATCTATACCACAGAAAGTACTGATTGTATCTGAATACATATTGAAATATAAAAAAAGAAGAGAGATACATGCTTTGCCTACTTCAAGCTCCTTCCTGCCAAACTAAAAATGTACCTGGTCTTGTCTGCACTAGGAAGATAGTCCAGCTTTGAATGTCTTGACCACCCTACCCCCCCACAAAAACTGTGGGAATAACTTTGTTCCTGTTCTTTTAACAGCTGTGACATTAGTTATATCCAGCATTTAAGGAGGCTTAGAAACACAATTCCATGAAGACTGGGAATCCACAAAGGAATAGGAAAATAATATTGCATGTCTCAAAACTGGTATTTTCCTTCCTATCAGAAGGACACTTCCTCCAATTCCCAAGGGACTGTTGTTAAGTAAGATGATCCATGTTTTATTCAGTCATGCTGTTGTTTCAGTATCTCCCTATTAAGATTAATAATTGTTTACTCCAGTGAATTTATACTGGGGACTTTCTCCAGGTTCTTTCCATTAGTCTTTAGACACATTCTAAATTACATGTTTGTTAATATCCAAGAATATCTACCACCTAATCCCAGCTAGGAAGTATCATCTAAGGCACGTTTAAAGAAGCATTCCAGAAATGCTTCCACTAATGTGTTCTGATATAACTAAAAATTAAAATCAGTGTCAGAGATAGTTGGGATAGAACAAATCCAACAAGATAACAGTTATTTCCCCCCAAGATTCCTATCACATCTCCTTCAGCACTTAACACAGAGTACCTGGCACAAAGTCAGTACTTAATAAATGCTTGTTAATTGAGTGGTTCAGCAATAACTTTTACCAAGTTGATCAGAATTAGGCTCAGTCTTAATTTCCCATGTCATTTCTTTCACTATTTGAAGGATGAAATTATCATGAAGGCAAGTGAAGAAATTATTAGTGATTCAGCTTTTACACATATACCTCCATGAGAAGCTTAGGCCATACATTACAAGCCTCTCTTGCATTTCCTTCTTCTGTTCAGATGACCTGTAGAAGCAGTGTCAAGCTCAAATAGAAAAGGATTTAAAGGTCACTAAACCAAACATAAGGATCATTGATGATTGACTTAGAAAATCATATACTGACTATTATCTAAGTTCTACTGTATTTTTGTTTATTTGTTAAATACTTCTCAGTTATGTTTTAATTTGGTTCTCTATGTTTGATATCTCTGGCTTACATTGTATAATTATAAAACAATAATATAATTTCTGTTACTCTTTGGATTGATTTTTACCCAAATATTTACCATACTTTCTTTCTCCTTCTCTGCCATACTTCATTTAGATGAGTAGGAATGGAAATTATGAGAGAGTAGTATTCTAGAAGCCAAGGGAATAAAGAATGTGTTAAATGTTCTTAAAAATTTGAGGACACATTTTGCTTTTGCATATTTAAACTCACTGGTGATTTTGTGGAGAGCAATTTCAGTAGAGTAGTTGGGGTGGACTCTACATTGCCAACTTTTAAAGTAGGGAACATTTGATTGGAGTTATAAGCATAAGGAAAAGAGCCAGCAAAGAGGAAGAGATTAAAAATGAACAAGAAAGGAAATGATTGATGGGGAAAGTGCTTAAAGGAGGGATAAAGGGAAAGGAGAAGATCAAGGGTTCAAATAAAGGACATTTAGTTAGAAGAAAAGTCATCCTATTCTGAGATGAAAGAAGGAAAGGAAGGATAAGATATTGAGGTTAAGTGAATACCGAGCATGTGCTTGTTTGGAATCATTTATTTAAGATTCTGTCATTTGTGCTCATGTTTGTTTTTAAAGATGGTTCCTAGAAGGGTGATCCATCAGGAGGCCACTGTCCCAAAAATTGTTTATTTTTATAAATATATATGTGTGTGTGTGTGTGTGTGTGTGTGTGTATAGTCACTGATATTCATCTCATTAGTGGCTTTTTCCTTTTAATCCTTTAATTCCAAGTAATTAAGTGTATTTGCATAGAACTTTGGGAATTGGCAGAAATTAAAGAGTTAATTTGAATTTTAAATGAATGTCAGGGAGGGAAAGGGAAAATATACTGGGAAAAATAAATGATGGTTAGCATACATCCTTACTTTCATTACATAAAGAATTTCTGTCTTGGTTAGTACATCAGGCCTTTTTATTTTAGAATTTAAGTAACAATGTTAGAATGTAAACATTTTTGGTGGAAGTGGAAGGGAGGATCAGGACACTTAATTCTGTATGTGTCAAGAAGCATATGTTGGTGAGCAGCTATTAATGTCAGAAAAAACACACATACACATGAATACATATCTCCTATGAGAATACAGATAATTATCAGACTTCAGCTGTTATTTGCATATCAGAAGGGAGATAAGGTTGCCATATCTATTTGAAAAGCTTTAAAAAACATACAACATAAGCAGTGGCCAGATAAGTTTCTTAAATATGTGGAAATTCCCTTTGAGTGCATGTTAAGAAATGTAAAAATGCTTTCATAATTTGAGTAGATGGAAGGAGGAATCTATTAAAGAACATCCCATATAGGATCTCATAAAGCAGAAAAAACACTGGCTTTAGACGGAGGTTCTACTTTCAAACTCTGCCTCTCATACTAGCTGTGTGGCTTTGGTCAAATAACCAACTTTCTGGGGCCTCAGTTCCTTCATTAGTAAGGGATAGAGTTGAACATACCTCTAAGGTTCATTCCAACTACAGACCTATGACCCTAACAGGTCACATGTATAAAGCACTTTCTACTTTACAAAGCAACTTAGATCATTTCATTTGATCTTCATTCTACCCTTTTAGGACATATTATGTAATTATTATTATTATTACCATTATCATTATTGGTTTGCAGTTTGATGAAGGGCATTCTCCAGAAAAGAGAACAAAGTACTGAGAAATAAAGAGATTTGGCCAGGGTATTTAGTAGATAGCACAAGAAGAAGCAGGGCAGACTCAAACTATTTTTCAGTCCAATGTACTATAACATAGGAAAAGTGTCTATGCCTAGAAACATACTAACATACAGGGGAAAAGAATTGAAAGTTCATTTGGTTAGTTGTTTGGGTTTTTTTTTTCATAGTAGTCAGCTTTTTTCCTACTAGTTAGATCTTGGATTAGAATGTACGTGTGTTTGTAAAGAAAGTCCTTCTCTTGATAGAAAATGCCATTTACATCCAGAGAAGGAACTATGCAGTCTGAATGCAGATCAAAGCATACTATTTTCACTCTTTTGGTTGTTTTTTCTTTTACATGGTTTTCCCCTTTTGTTTTGATTCTACTTTCACAGCATGACTAATATGGAAATATGATTCATATGATTGTACATATATAACCTATATCAGATTGTTCATGGGGAGGTAGGGAGAAAAAATTGGAACTCTGTCTTATAAAAGTGAATGTTGAAAATTATCTTTACATGTAATTGGAAAAAATAAAATACTATTAAGTGGGGAAAATATCATCTCAAATGTCAGAATGTCTCAATAAATGAACAGAATATGACTCTGGGGGAAAAAATGTCACCCCTCCAAAAAAAAAGAGTCTTCCCAGCTTAATCTGATTTTTTAACAGAATAATATGTCTTAAAGAGAAAAAAGAAAGAAAAAGGTGGCGAGGATGTTCCAAAAATTATTAAAGCTAAGCATTGCACTGAGACTTTTGGCAAACCCTCTACATCTATATGTACATATGTGTGTATGTATACACACATTTTGGGGGATGGAAGCTGGGGAGGTGGTAGAAAATAATTTGAGATTATTCCCCAAAAATATAATCATCCTCCTAAAGAGAGGTTGCTATTGTTACATAAAAGTAACTATGGCTTCAGTGACAGCAACAAGGCGGCTAAGAATAAAAGCTGTTCTAGGGCTTTGATGATTATCCCTGCACCCTCCATCTCATCCTCCTGGCAGCAAGAAATACTAGTGAGCCACTAGTATTCTAGGGAGGGAATCTAGTTTCTCTAGATTCATTCAAGGCTTCTTTCAAATTCCATGTTTGTAGTAGCCATTCCTTTCCCCTTCTTCACTCCACCTCAGTCCTAGCTGCTAATAGTACCTTCTTCCAAATTAGCTTCATCTGCTCTGTGTACATCTTATATAGGTTTAGTTATTTAGTTATTTAGTCTTCCCCATTAGAATGTAAGCTTCTTGAAGACAGAATTCCCCCCCCCTTTTTTTTTTCTTCTCAAACTCTTGGATCATTACCTGACATACAGTAAGAACTAAAAGAAGAAAAAAGTTTGTTGACTGATAATGAAGGCACAAATATCCGATAATCAATGTTTTATAACACACTCACAGCCCAGAATAGGCTTTCTCTCCTTTTTTTCATCTGTATCATTTGAGTCCCAGTTTAAATGATGGAGTGAAAAGTATCCCTGATGTGAGAATAAGGAAACCTAAAGCCTAATTATTACCTAAATATTAATTAATGATATTCATTAGTATCAGTCAATCAATCAATAATCATTTATGAAGCACCTTTTATGTGCCTGGCATAATGCTAAGTGCGGAGGATACAAAAAAAAAAAAGTAGTAGTAGGGAAATTATTTTACCTCCCTTGACTTTGCTTTCTTCACTGTAAATCAAAGCCATTTTATTAAAAAATGAACCTAGAGGTCTTTTTCAATCTTTATGACACTAAGGTCTCATGAAAGCCTACCCTTTGCAAAAACAATCATAGGATTCAAGTGGGCTGATAGGGACCTCCCATCAGTTTCCTCCCTCTGCAGAGTGAAAAGGGCAGTGCTTACAACATCTACCTCCCAGAGCTGTTGGGAGGAAAGCACTTGACAAGCTCTACAATGAGTCGATATTGTTAACTAGTTTTAGAAAGGGAAATGGCAAACAACTCCAGTATCTTTGGCAAGAAAAGCCCAAATGGGGTCACAAAGAATTGGACCCAACTGAAACAAACAAGAATTGGATATGACTGAAAGGAACAAAGAAACAACAATATTATTAACTAATAAGTATCAGCAGAATTGCTTTGCGGGATTCTTCTAAGAGAGGAGTGTTAGAAAGAAGCAGCTTTCTTTTTTTCTCTGATTTCTCTCCAGCCTTCAATTTTCTATATAAGGTATGGCATTAGACACTGGGCTACGAAAATTTTAAAGCAGCAGAAATTGGCAGTCTTGTGGGATGATGTAACACATACAACTGACTCTCCCTGCTTTAATTGTGGTCAACTTTATGAAGGGGAGACTTTTTGGTATAGTGAAAAGAGTGCTAGATTGGAAGTTCAAGGACTACGTTTGCTCCTTACAATCTAGGTGGCACAGTAGTATAGAGTGCTGGGTCTGAAGCCAGGAAGATTTCATCTTCCCAAGTTCAAATCTGGCCTTACTTACAAGCTGTATGAACCTGGGCAAGTCATTTAACTCTATTTCCCTCAGTTTCCTCATATGTAAAATGACCTGGACAAGGAAATGACAAACTAGTATCTTTGCCAAGAAAACTTCAAATGGGACCATAAAGATTTGGACAGGACTGAACACAACGCAGTCTTTGTAACCTTAAGCTGGCAAATGCTCTCACTTCTCTGCACCTCAGTTTTCTTATCTTTAATGAGTTCTTGTTGAACTTGTTCCAACTCTAAATCTATAATATTCTGACTATTTTTCATACCTATCCTTGTGTCTTCTGCTTGGGTCTGCACCCAGATACTGAAGTGCTTAGAAAGTTGACCTGAAGTCAGGAAAACCCAATTTAAATTAGCCTCAGACACTTACTGGATATGGGACCCTAGGAAAATCATGTAACATGTTTGCCTCGCTTTCCTCAGCTGTAAAATGGGGGTATTAATAGACCTACCTTCCAGGGTTGTTGTAAGGCTAAAATGAGAAGATGTTTGTAAAGTGTTTGCAAACCTTAAAGCTCTAGAGAATTGCTTAGTATTATTATTTATTACTACACTATCAAGTTATATAAATTCCTGAACAATATTATACGGATTGAGTTATGCTAAAAAGTGATCTAGTCAAAATACCAGCTTGGCCCAGAAAGTCATTTTCCTTGAAGGTGAAATAGAAACTACTTTCAGACAACTGGAGATACTTTTAAGCTGTTACAATACTTTGGAAACATTGTAACTGGCTAATTGACAGAGCTTGCTTGTTCTTCACTCTGTGTTTCCTGCAAACATGAATTCCTGTGAAGTGACTCTTGCCAAACTAAAGCAATACCAAACTTTCTTACTTTTCACCCGAACCTACTTTGTCTCCTGGAAACATCTATTTCTAACATCACAGATACAGCAAAGCCCTTACCTGATGCCTTAGGCACAAAGACAGTCTTGTTCCTTTGGAGAGCTTGTGTTTGGAATGTTAGAAGGTTGAATTCTGCTATGGTCAATTTGTAAATGTTCCAGTTTAGATATTCTAGTAAATTCAAGCTTCAGTTTTCATTGTATTGTACAGTTTGCTCTTAATTTGATGCAAAGGAAGACAAGTGAGGGAAAACCAGGAGTAATTCAGAAGAATTCTATGTTGATAGGTTTTATTTCCTTTCTTTCTCACCAATCTTTCTGTCACTTTTTGGGGGCTTTTGGTCTTCCCATCCCCTAAGTGTGGGTATTCCCCAAGAACTTGTCCTTGACCTTCTTGTCTATCTATATTTCTTCCTACTGTAATTCTATTCCATCCCTTAACTCTACCCACTGACATCCTTCTCTCCAAATTCTGCTGTGCTTCTGCCTCTTCCATGAAGCCTTCCCTAATCCCTTCAACTAAAAATGATTCCTTCCCCACCCAGTTTCTCAGGTCATGCTATTTTGACTTCCCTTACATGGGAAACCTTTTCTAACTTGTATTATAATTATTTCTGTATATCTTACACAAATAGGAAAAGAAAGTTTGGCGTAGAGAGCTGACCTTAGTGTCAGGAAGACTGGGTTATGCCCTACTTCTGACATATTCTGGCTTTGTGATCCTGGGCAAGTCACAGCATTACAGTATCCATAAGGCAGTTATCTAGGATTGTAAATCACAGAGCAAATTTTAATCCCCATTGTTCAAAGTTTCCTACATCAAATTCAATCTTACTTTTCAATTAGGAAGAAAGGAAATAAGAGACAGCTAGGTGATACAGTGGATAAAGCACCTGAATGTTACAGTGGAGAGATCATCAAACCCTAGAGTCAGGAGGACCTGACTAATTTTTTTACTCTGGGAAAATCACTTAACCCTGACTGCCTCCCTCCCCTCCAAAAAAAAAAAAAGGAAGGAAATAAGCATTAAATGATGTTATTTAATTAATGGGCCTACTATGTTTCAGGTAGCATCCTATCCTAAGCACTTTTCAATTATCTCATTGTCTCCTCACAACAATACTGAGAACATGCTATTATTATCCTCACTTTACATTTGAAGAAATTGGGGCATACAGGTTAAATTATTTACTTAGGAACAAAAAGCTAGTTAAGTATCTGAGGTTGGTTCTAAACACAGATCTTTTTGACTCCTAGTGTTCTATCCATTAGACCACCTACCTTTTAAATTGTAAGGTCTTTGAGGACAGGTTCTATTTTATTTATCTTTGGGTGCCTACCAATGTCTAGCACATAGTAGCAGCAGCAATAATAACAATTTTACATTTTATAATTGAGGCACAGAATATAATAACTGGTGGATTTAAGAGTCAGAAGGTGAGAGTTCAGTCCTTTCCACTCTCCCTCCCCCATGTACCATATAATCATCATCCCTTAGTTTCTTCAGTAGAGTGACCATAATACCTTCCCTATATGCATGCAGGATGATTATGAAATTCAAAATGAGAATATATGTGAAAAGAAGATATACAGTTCCATATTGATTAATTAATCATTTGTTGTTGTGTTGTTGAGTCATTTCAGTCGTATCTGATTATTTGTGAACTCAATTTATGGTTTTCTTTGCAGAATTACTGGAGTGGTTTGCCATTTCCTTCTCCATCTCATTTTACAGATAATAAAACTGAGGCAGACAGGATTAAGTAACTTGCTCAGGTTCACACAGCTAGTAAGTGTCTGAGGCCAGATTTGTATTCCAGAAATGAGTTTTCCTAACTCCAAGCCTGGAACTCTATCTACTGAGACACCTAGCTTCCCCAATCAATGAGCATTAATTAATCACCTACTATATGCCAGGTACTGAATTAGGCACAGGACAAAAACAAAACAATCCCTCCCTTCAAGGAGTTTACTTTCTGTCAGAAGAGATGATGTGTACATATATAAGCATATGCAGGATATGTACAAGATAAGAAGAGACAGGACAAAAGCTGAGAGGATCAGGGAAGCTTCATGTAAAAGTTGGTTTTAGAATGTAAGATTTTTTTAAAAGATCCCAACCCTTTTTTTTTAAGATATGGTGTTACACAGGAACAACATTGATAAGGGCCCAAACTATTAAAAAAATTATAGCCTTATAGGCCATGTGACTAATTTTCCTAAATGTCCATGTCATTAACTGAGAGCCAGAACTAAGGAAAGCATCAAAACTTACAGGTCGGTGACCCTGCTAGTATTCCTTCTGAATGTAGAAACAACTGGGCTTATCATCTAGTTAGTGAGAATAGTTAGTTAAAGAGGTAGTAGATGCTTTTCCTTTCTTGCCCCCCATAGCTATGACCCAAGAGAGCTCCTTCCTGCCCCATTTTGGTTCCGTTCCAGCCCTCCAATTCCTAACAGACTCTTCTTCCTCCCTCATCCTTCAAAAGTCCTAGGGACTGATGTGTCTGGCCCTCACCCCCTAAATAAATGGTTTTGACTTAATTTGATATGAGGATACCTTTCTTGTGCTTTCTGGAGTTTTGCTCAGACCCCTAAATCAATCTATCAATCAATAAGCATTTATTTGTGCCAGACACCTACCTAAAAACTGGGGATATAAGGCAAGGCAGAAACTGTCCCTGCTTGCAAAGACCTCACACTCTAAAATGGAAGAACAACACATAAATAATTAGGGATAGGCAAGAAAAAATAAGAGTAAAAAGATACAGGATAATATAAAAGGGAAAGGCATTAGCATCTGAGGGGGGGGGAAGTTTCCTATAGGATTCCTGGAGCTTACTGAATAGGGGAGGGTACAATGACATTGTGAGATGTACGCTTTAGGAAAATCACTTTGGGAGCTGAGTGGAGAACAGATTATGGGGAGAGATTTGCAGCAGGGAAATCTATTTAAAGACTATTGAAACAGACCAGTTGAGAAGTGATAAAAGCCTGAACCAGGATTGTGATATGTGAGTGGAGAGAAAGGAATGTGTGCAAGAGATATTATGAAAGTGGAAATGACCAAGATTTAGCAATGAATCAGATGGGAGTACAAGTTGTGATTCTTTATAAATCATTCAATGTGCCATAATTTTCCACACAACTTTCTTTAATCCAATCTTTTTAGTTCATCAGGTAGCTGAAAGAGTGGAGGCTCTGGGTCAATTTGTGATGAAGACAAGACGAACACTCAAGGGCCATGGGAATAAAGTCCTCTGCATGGACTGGTGTAAGGACAAAAGGAGGATTGTGAGCTCTTCTCAGGTAAAATTCAATTGGTCTCAAAATGGAGTTTATTAGTAATGGCTTCTGGTGCATGTACTTAAATAAGAAGAAATAAAAATGTATTTTTTTCCAGATTTTTTCCCAATCCTTTTAACTTTTCATTCAATCATATCAGTCTCTCAGAAGATAAATCAATACATTCAATTTATTTTTTTCTATAATTAATTTTATTTACTTATTTAGCTAAGGCAATTGGGGTTAAGTGACTTGCCCAGGGTCACAAACCTAGGAAGTGTTAAGTGTCTGAGGTCACATTTGAACTCAGGTCCTCCTGACTTCAGAGCTGGTGCTCTATCCATTGTGCCACCTAGCTGCCCCAGTCAACTTATTTTCTAAATCCTATAAACCTTACACACTTAGAAAGAAAATTTAGTTGGGAATTATCTGGATGTGATTTTTGAGTAAAATAACATCTTCCTTTCTGAATTTATAGAGTATTATTTGCTTACAAAAAATTAGCAGCAGTTTCATGGTTTCCATGGGTTTAAAAATTATTGATTTCTTCAGTACCCCAAGAAAACAGAATGAGATAGTAGGAAAAGAACAGACTTTGGCATCAGAGGAGCTGGATTATAATCCCAGTACAATTTTGACTGTCTATGTAACTTTGGACAGGTCATATTGCCTCTCTTTGCCTTGGATTTCCTAATCTCTAAAATGGGGAAGTTGAACCAAATTATCTATAAGATCCTTTCTTTGTGGTTCTAAATCTTGGGATTCTCATTCCCCCTCTCCCCCCAAAAAAACAACCGAACAACTCAGTATGCTCTCTCAGTCTCCTCATCAGTAATGGTTCCTCAAAATGTTCGGCTTATTTTTAGAGAAAAAAAAATCATATATAACCCAAAAGGATGAAAATCGGCCATTGTCAAGGATATTCCAATGTGCTAAGGACTGAGAAGGCCATTCCCAGAAAAGAAGTATGTGGACGTTTTGAACAATGAGAATATTATCAGATTAAGAAATATATTGCTTCCCAGGGTTTGAAGGGAATACTATTTAGATGTATCATTTCTGGTATGTTTGTTAAAAATTAGTCATTTTATTTTCTAGTCACACCTCATATATGTATATCAATAGACATAATGATGGATCATTAAATGTTGGAGTATTATCCATTGCACCACTCAGTCTGAAATGCATCTTTGGAAATGACTGGGAATTAGTTTCTACATGGACTTTCTCCAACTGGTCTGAGGGACATCATAAAGCATTGCTTTGAAAGCAATCTAAAATATTAGAAGGAAGAATGCTATCTTGAACAGTTCCTTTACCAAAGGCCAAAAGAATCAACTAGATTTCTGGGGAAAAAAAAAGTCTCAGTGCTCAGATTCTTACAGTAGTAAACAAATGACAAAAGGACCTAAAAATGTTATCAAAAGCAACAAAAAAAAATTGTATCTGATTAAAGTTTTCATAGAAGCATTATATGTAGTTACATAAGACATAAAGCAACCTATAGGTCCAACTGTTGGCAATGATCAAATAAATTTTATATTAATTTAATAGAACAGTATGATGTCACTAAAACTAAAAGGTACACAAAATGCAAAGAAATCTATAAAAACCTTTACAAAATAATACATTGTTAGAAAAAAAAGTGAAACTAGAATGGAAAAAAAATAAATTATAATTACATAAGAGAAAAAGAGAGGGAATGAGTGGAGAAAGAATCTTGATGGGGACTCAGAGGGAGTGACTGAAAATTTGTTATGATACTTTATACATTGAAATAAATTAATGCAAACATAAATAGCTACTAAGACAGTTTAGCTGATTGTACTTATGTTTAAAAGTTTTATCAAAACTTTTTTTAAGTGGCCAACAGAATTAGGAATGGAGCTAAAGGGTTGCAAACATGGTAAATACACTCTGTAATAAAGTTGACCAATTAATTAAGTTAAAAATGATTTCAGGTTTATGGTCTTTTGAGTGCAGGTTTAAGGATTTAGGGCATTATGAATATAATTTGAAGTGTTGGAAATCTGTTCGAAATTCATGTTTGTTTGAAATATATGATTGTATATTATAACGAAATGAAGAACAAATTCCTTTCTGTATTATGTAAACAAGGTGAAGTGGAAAATTGAGCATTTATCCAAATCAAAATAGATATTTACTCTCAGTGAAAAGGAGAGTTTGGGGGCTTGAATTTCTTAGAATAAAGGTTTCACATTGAGTTTTTTTAAGAGTAGTATTCCATTTTCTTCCTAAATTGATGAGTTTTATTTAGACACATTAGTTACATCCTGGTATCTTCTTCCTCCATTCCCCCAGAACCTAGGATTTTTTTAATAAAGAAAAAAAAAAAAAGATGTATCAGTTGCAATCGGCAGTACAATGAACTTTTCACTGGTAGCAGTTTTTACTACTTCTTACCAGGAAAGAAGTGTACTTTAAGTTCAGTCAGCTTGAAGCAACATTGGCCTTTATATTTTATCTAAATTCTATTACCTTTTAAGTGTTACCTTCATCTATGATATTATAGTCATAGTGTATGTTATTCCCTAGTTATGCTTACTTCACTTTTCATCAATAACAAGACTTCCTAGATTTCTCAGAATTCTTCATTTTCCTCATTCTTTATATGTGAGAATATTCCATTATCTTCATATACCATAATTTTTTCATCCTTTCCCTGCTGAAAATAGGTTTATGGACCTGAAGCATCCAGATTATCTTATAAAATTTTTCCTTTATTTAGCCCTTGCAGATACAAATTTTAGCTAAAATTTTTAGGCTAATTTTTGTTGAAAATTTGAAAATACTATTGAGATCTGGCTTTTTTTTATCTAGGATGGAAAGGTGATAGTATGGGATTCCTTCACAACTAATAAGGTAAGACATTTTTCCAAAGTCTTCATAAATAGCATCAAATATAGTTCCACTACATATTGGGTAGCAAATGATTGTATGTTGATACTATTGATAGGGATACAATTGTGAACTTAAAACTAATGTCCCCTTCTGCTAGAAAAGAGATAATGAGAATTAACATTTTCATGAATTAATCTGTTAATATGGGATTATGTTTGTAGGAAGGATGGAGTTAGCATAGTATAAAAGAAATTGGAAGTGGAATTGGAATTCAAGTCAGATATAGATGCCAGTTCTGGCTTTACTTCTATACAGATCATAAGCCATCCATGATTGCCTAACTTATACAACATCTCATGAATATCCTACCCTAAATTCATTACAAGGAGTCCACCTGGGATTATAATGTCCTTTTTCTGAACACCATAAAGAAATCAATGAAACATATGAGTTGTCCATCAGTTATCCCAATCTATTATTATGGGACCAGACCATCATTTTTACTTAGACAGTTTATTTTATGATATTTTTATACTAATTCTTATATCTGTTAAACATAGATTCCAATATAAAATATTTGAAAAATCATCCAAATTAAATACTTTTAATATTTTAGTGTCTAAATGCTTTCAAAAATTGATATATCTTTTACATTGGAGAATTTTTTTAAAATATCAGTGATTCTCATTGTATGAGGAGTTGAGTTTTCAGATTGGAGAGAGAATATAAATCTGGTTTGTTCAATGTGAATGAATGTCTCATTTCTGAGATATCAGAAAATTCATGTTCAGGAAGTCTCTGCCTCTGTCCCACATTGTCCCATATCTTAGCCACTTATGAAGCATATAGGTCTTGCAATTGACATTGGCTGTCTCAAATTTTTTATAGCCTCTTGGTGAATATTTGGGAACAAGAAATTTATTTTTTTAAAGTCAACTATTTTTCCATGGGAAATATATCTTTGAAATGATTGCATAAATTTATTGGAAGTCATGATTTGCTTCAGATTAATTTTTTTAAATTTTTATTTATTTGTTATTAAAGCTTTTTATTTTCAAAACATATGCATAATTGCCGATATTCACCCTTGCAAAACCTTCTGTTACAAATTTTTCCCTCCCTTCCCCCTACCCCCTCCACTACACAGCAAGTAGTCCAATACATGTTAAAAATCTGCAATATATATTCCCACAATTATCATGCTGTACAAGAAAAATCATATCAAAAAGGGAAAAATGAGAATGCGAGCAAGAAAGCAAGCAAACAACAAAAAAAAGTGAAAATACTATATTGTGATCAACACTCAGTTCCCACAGTCCTCTCTCTGGGTACAGATGGCTCTCGTCATCACAAGATCATTGGAGCTGATCTGAATCAGCTTCAGATTAAATTTACAAATAACTTTGTTAAAAAAAAAATTTCTCTGACTTTGTGTATGTTTCAGGAGCATGCAGTGACTATGCCCTGTACCTGGGTGATGGCATGTGCCTATGCTCCATCAGGATGTGCCATTGCTTGTGGGTAAGTAGAACATCTCAAACTTTGTCAGATTCATTTCTTTTTTTTTTTTTTTGGCAAGAAATTTCACTCTCATGTCTCCTACCAGAAAAAAATGCCATTAAATAAGTGTTACATTATTTACTTCCAAATAATTTTTAAGGAGTAAAATCTGACTTTCCTCATATATTTTTTCGACAAGGTGTATGAATTCATTAATATAGGGAATTAATAGTGAGGAAGCGCATAATTAATTATGAGTCAATTAATTAATTCAATTCAATTAATTCAAGTCAATATATTTCCTGCACACTAGTGTCTTAGGTCCCTGAAAGACTGAAAAATTAAGTGGTTTACACAAAATCCCATGGCCAATATGAAGGTAGTAATAAGGAATTTGTATGTTGATACTACTGATAGATATACAATTGTGAACATATAACTACCATTTTATGTTAATTATAGGAATATATATGATATATTCCTTATAAGGAAGGTGGGGCTTGAACCCAAGACTTTTTGACTCCAAGGCCAGACTATTTTATCTTTGAATCCATATGAGGTAGCTAACATTTATGTGGCACTTGAAGGTTTGCAAATATTATTTCATTTTATCCTTGCAACAACCCTGGGAAGGGTTGATGAGGATAATGAGGCTGAGAAAAGTTTCATTTCTTTTTCTTTTTCTTTTTTTTTTTTTTGCTGAAGCAATTGGGGTTAAGTGACTTGCTCAGGGTCACACAGCTAGGAAGTGCCTGAGGCTAGATTTGAACTCAGGTCCTCCTGACTTTAGGGCTGGTACTCCACCCATTGTACCACCTAGCTGCCCTAAAAAGTTTCATTTCTTGCCCAGGGTCATACAGTTATTAAGAATCTGAGGCAAAATTTGAACTCAGGTCTTGCCAACCCCAGATATAGCACTATATCCACTGAACTACCTGCCCACCCTGGTGAATATCCTATGTGCTCATAAAAGAGTGTGAATTTAAAACATATACAACCCCTTTCTTCTAGAATGTTAAAAAAAAAAAAAAAGTACTTCCAGAAACTCTCTAACCTCCTTTTTTTTAGTGGCCTTGTTTCTATAGTCTCTCATTCCCATGAATATACTTAAAATGTCCAGGATCCTAAAGAATATGAGAAATGCTGTTCACATCAAAAATAAAATAAAATAAAATAAAATAAAACTGAAGAAATTTACTCAGTGGGTGATTGAGTAATCTGATTAAATAAAAGGCAGTGGGAGAACAGTTAATCCCTTAAAAAGCATAAACAGCCTGCTGTGAGAGGCAGATCATACCACACACCTATTTTATTAAGAATAATGGTAGTCAGCAGAGTATATGGGAAGAGCCAAGAAGGGCCTGCCTTGTCCTTGGCAAAGGATAAACATTCAGAGCCCGAGCCACCGGCAAAGAAGCTGGACACAGTAGTTACCTTCTCCAAGGCAAGGAGAGAGGCGATCACTCTCAGATTTCTTGTGCTGTATTTCCTTTTAAGAGCTAGAGTTCAAGGCATTGTGTGAAGTGCTTACTGAGGCTTCCATGACTCCTGGATGTGCTTTGGAGAGAGAGACTGAGCCTGAGCTTAATTCTGGCCCATTTGAAACCTGCCACTTGCTTTATCTTGATTCATCTGGTTATAATGAAAAGACAAATTAACAATCCCTTCTCCACAAATGGAGAATCAGACGGGCTCCTTCCAGGGTATCCCGGAGTCCTGCTCAGTCAGCGGTCGGTGATCAATGCAGCGTGTACAGCAGGAAATCCAAGGCTAGAACAAGAACTGGGAGAGGAACCAGGAAGAGAACTGCTCTCAGTCCTTATATGGGTTTTCAAAACTAAACTTTCAGAACTAGAAGAATTTCCACTTTGCAATAAAAACCAATCTGAGGCTGCTGCTGAGGCTCACTTTGACTACTGCCCAGAGAAATGTAATACTTATCAATCTGATAAATCAGAAAGGGAAAATCTGATAAGTCTGTTCAGTTCTAGAGTCAAGAGGAAAGGGTTCCTGTTCCATGTAGCTGTTCAATATCTGTATAAGAAAGTAACCGCTTAACTTCAGTAGTGGAAGAAGAAAGGAAATCAGCATGTATTAAAACACCTACTGTGTGTCAGGCACTGTGCGAAGCACTTTGCAAATATTGTATCATTTGAGTTTCACAATAATCTGGGATGTAAGCAGTGTTATTACCCTCATTTTACAGTTGAGGAAACTGAGGCAAAAGTACAGTGACAGGTAGTAAGTGCCTGAGACCTGATTTGAACTCAGGTTTTCCTGACATCTTAAAGTCGGAGCTCTGTTCGCTGGACTATCAAGCACCACCAGTAGAATTAGGAAAACAGAAAAGAATCATCATCCTGGAAAATAATGTCTAAGGACATGGTGGTCTGGGACTTACTCAGCCTTGTCTTTTGTAGTCTAACCTTTGGGTGTACATGAAAATATTCAGAATCATCACAATACCTTCTTCATAAAATCACAGAGCTGGAAAGAACTACAGAGTTCTCTCAAAGCAGGGGAGATGATTATCTAGTACAAGCTGAGAGCTTTCTGGGAAAGGAGAGTCTAAGTCTTTTTTTGATAACCTACATCATTGTTTATCTTACTGTTTAAAACTCACAAATAGAAAAATTATTCTTTGTCATCTTTAATCTTTAACCAAAATCCTTCTTCCTACAAATTGAGATGACTCCAAGAGGGTAGAAACTTAAGGATTATCTTTTCTAGCTCACAACTAAGCAGAAATCTCTAGAACAACCTTGTTATTTTTTTTTCTATTTCAGTGGGGAAGAAAAACACATGGTTGCTAAGATTTTATAAGAATCTCTAGACAAAGTTAAATAGTAGCCCCAGGTTAAAGTAAGTTAGAAATTATTAAACTCCATGCATTCAGTTGACTATGTCTCTTATTTAACCATCTCTGCAAGCTAAATAGCTTCAATACTTAAAATATTTATTTATGAGTCTGGTTTTCTGATGCTTACATGGTCTGGGTGTATCATCGAAACCACTTACTTGCTATGTAAACCATAATCATGACATCCAACATGTACCAAATCCTTCTTATCTGATTGAAAGTCATAGAAAATATAAAATTGCATTGTGCTTATTATTGATCATGAAAAAGCATTTGAATCAACAGAGCAAGACACTGCCTTAAAGGCCCTTTTGCAGCAAGGTATCTCTCATCCATGCATCAAAATCTTCCAATGTGCAACAACAGAAATAACGCTATTCAATGACCCTCTAATTTTAAAGCATTAAATGGGGAATATTTTCTTCAAAAGTATTTGCACTGTGATACAAAAGATATAGCACAAAGTCCATTTGGAAGACGACTTTATTGTAGATGATGAGGAACTCTGGATGCCCCTGCTTTCAGAAGATTCTGTACTGGTTCTATCAAGCTCCATAAAATTGAAAAACTTTCTAAGAGAGATCTATAACATTCAAAAGGTCTTGGTATAATTATCCAGATAGAAAAGACAGGAATAATTATCCATACATCAAATACCAGATCAAACAAAATGAGATGATGTATGTAAAGCACTACATACACAATCAGTTGTCACCTTGCTAACAAATATATTTATTTATATTCTTTATATGCAATATCCATACAGGAAATAACAAGTGATATAAATGTTACTATTGCCCAGATGATGAACTACATTTGACAATGGACTAATTATAGAACTTTTCTATTAATATTTATAGCTGTGACAATCCATATAGATGGACCACACATTGGACTCAGAATTGAACAGCAAGAGTCAGCTGGGTTGCCATTAGGAAATTGCAAAGTTGCTGTAATAACCCTTTGATAGCTTGAGTTCGACGTCTCTGGAAGAGTCTGCTTAAGTTCTCTTGAATAAAAGTTTCCAACTTCTTCACATTCGTCCCCAACTGTAGCATTCCTCATTGGGCCTCTTTCTGTATCATCCCTAGAAAGAGACATTCATGCAGCAATTCCAGAATATCATGGAGCCAGATCTTGTTTGTTCAGCACACATAGTACAGGACAAATATCTTTATTCAGGACAGTTCTGGATCTGACTCTGCTGCCTGGGCAAGCTCTTGAATCTCTTTGAACCTCACTTCCTCCACTGCCTGCCCTTCCTACTTCACCAGATTATTATTAATGAGAATTAACTGTTAATTAATTAACAATTCTCTCTACCTGTACAGATGAGTAGTTTATGGCTTTAACTTATGGACTTAGGAGTCAATAAGAAATTAAATAACTTACCCATGCTCCCACAAGTATGTGTCAGAGGCACGTAGGTCTTTTTCCCTATAAACCTGGTCTTCTATCCATTACATCCACCACAGTTCTGCTTATAAACAGGGATAATGTCAAATATTTAAAACAAAGATAAATTCTCCTCTCCCTCACTAAATCTTTTGCTATAACGAAGAGTTCTAGCTACTTTTAGCTTTTTATAGAGTACCTAATTTAATAATTACCAATTCTGATTTTGTGTTAGCTCAGTGTATTCAATTATTTCAAAAAGTTTAATGAACTGTTGCGGAAATTCACAAAATTAGTTTCAGTATATATTCATAGATATACACTAAACAACAACTAGACAGTATTATTAATGCAGGGTTATATTGTCAAGTCAACAAACACTGATAGAATGCCCCAAATTCCCACAGGTTGAGACTTTACAGGGTGCTGTAGTGAAAATAATTGTTGAGATTTGGGAGACAAGTTTATTCACTGATGTTATTCTCTAAATCATCAAAAGCTGATTCTACTGCAGCTAATTTTTTAGTATAATTGATACAGTGCCTCATATATATTATCATCAATATCTATTCACTCTGGGTAAATGTAAAAGTATTGATCATGTAATTTTCAGGTTTTAAGATTTTAAAAAACTGCAGAGTACTACATCACATGCTTTTTCAATGTGATATTTGCCACAGTCATAATGTTCCAGGACAGAGATTCTTTTTTTTTAATTTTATTTGCATAACATATGTGTGGGTAATTCTTCAACAATAACCCTTACATAGCTTTCTGTTACAAATTTTTCCCCCCAACTCCCCACCCCTTCCCTAGATGGCAGGATATCCACTACATGTTAATTATGTTAAAATATTGGCAAATCGAATATATGTATACATATTTCCAAACTTATCATTGTTGTGCAAGAAAAATCTTATCTACACAAACGATATATCAGATAAAGGAAACACAATGTAAGCAAACATCAATCAAGGAGTATGAGAATGTTATGTTGTGGTCCACATTTCACATCCCTCTCTCTGGGTGTATATGGCTTTCTTCAGTGAACAATTGGAGGTGGTTTGAAACATTTCATTGTTGAAGAGAGCTATGTCCATCGGAATTAATCGTCATATAGTACTGTTGTTGCCGTGTATAATGATCTCCTGGTTCTGCTCATTTCACTCAGCATCAGTTCATGTAAGTCTCTCCAGGCCTCTCTGAAATCATCTTGCTGGTCATTTCTTACAGAACAATAATATTCCATAATATTCATATACCATAATTTATTCAGCCATTCTCCAATTGAAGGGCATCTATTCAATTTCCAGTTTCTAGCCACTACAAAAAGGGCTGCCACAAACATTCTTGCACATGTGGGGCCTTTTCCTTCCTTTATGATTTCTTTGGGATATAAGCCCAATAGAAATGCTGCTGGGTCAAAGGGTATGCACAGTTTGACAACTTCTTGAGCATAGCTCCAAATTGTTCTCCAGAATGGCTGTATTCGTTCACAGCTCCACCAACAATGCATCAGTGTCCCAGCCCTCCCACAACCCCTCCAACATTCATCATTAACTTTTCCTGTCATTTTAGCCAATCTGACAGGTGTGAAGTGGTACCTCAGGGTTGTCTTGATTTGCATTTCTCTGATCAACAGTGATTTGGAGCACCTTTTCATATGACTATAAATAGTTTTAATTTCATCCTCTGAAAATTGTCTGTTCATATCCTTTGACCATTTATTGATTGGAGAATGGCTTGAATTTTTATAAATATGAGACAATTCTCTATATATTTTAGAGATGAGACCTTTATCAGAACCCTTAAATGTAAAGATGATTTCCCAATTTATTACTTCCCTCCTAATCTTGTCTGCATTGATTTTGTTTGTACAAAAACTTTTTAACTTAATATAGTCAAAGTTATCTATCTGGTTTTCAATTAAGAGTTCCAGTTCTTCTTTGGACATAAATTTATTCCATCTCCATAGGTCTGAGAGGTAAACTATATTACATTCCTCTAATTTACTTATAGTATCATTCTTTATATCCAGATCATGAACCCATTTAGATCTTATCTTGGTATGTGGTGTTAGATGTGGGTCAAGTCCTAATTTCTTCCACACTAGTTTCCAGTTTTCCCAGCAGTTTTTGTCAGATAGTGAATACTTATCCCAAAAGCTGGGGTCTTTGGGTTTATCAAAAACCAAATTGCTATAGTTATTGCCTAGTTTGCAGGACAGAGATTCTTAACCATTTTTGTGTCATGAACCCCTTTGGCAAAATCTGATAAAACCTATGGATACTTCCTCAGAGTGATGTTTTTAAATGCCTAAAACAAAATATATGATTATGAAGGAAATCAGTTATGTTGAAATAAAATTATCAAGATATATTTTTAAAGTTCCCAGACTCTAGATCTAGGCCTTCTGAACCAGATGCTCCCCAAAACAAGCCAATAAACTGTACGCCCTAGTCCTTTCTCCATCCAACTAGTTTATGCCTTGATTTTTTCTGGGCTTTATTTTTGTCCTAATTAAAAGGGAGATAGGTGTGTGTGTGTGTGTGTGTGTGTATGTGTGAGAGAGAGAGAGAGAGTGTGTGTGTGTGTATGTGTAGGAAGTACTAGGATCAAAGAGTAGGGGCTTCAATAATTGTCCAAAACAAGTTCTAGTTCCCAAGTTGGAGGGCTCCAGGGTGGGTAGATTAGTTCTGGATTTTCTCCAAGGGACTATAGTACTTTTGTCATTATACTGACAGAATGATGGTGGTTGTGATGTATCCTGTGGTCATTCAGTATATTCCAGCAGACACCAAAATATTTTATAATCTTAAGGACAAAATTCCAAATAAAATATTGAATTAGTACTAATTTATAGATAATACTGTTATAGTGTTAAGAGCAGAAGATATCCTGTGGATCTTTTTTTTACATGTATACAGTGCTCAAATGCATTGCTTCATATTCTACGAGAGGGAATCAGCTACTAAAATCAAATTTCATTTTCCATACCAGCAACGTATATATTACTATTGCCTTCATTTCTATTTCTGAATGCATGATACTCCAAGTATTCTCAATATAAAGTTGACAACATGCATTTTCAGAACAAATGAATAAAAAGGATTTCAAAGACTCCTTTAAATTTCCCCATCCTTCCCCACCTTCTCCCCTATGTAGTATCACTGTTTGAAATTTCTTTGTTTTCCATATTAGTGGCTTGGATAATAAATGTTCTGTGTATCCACTGACCTTTGACAAAAACGAGAATATGGCTGCCAAAAAGAAGTCTGTTGCGATGCATACCAACTACCTTTCAGCCTGCAGCTTCACCAACTCGGATATGCAGGTAAATAATCACCCAAAAGTCATGGATTTGCTCTTGCTTAACCTTGTAAGCATCATTCATGCAGTACAGCAGGAGATGCAGAGAAGAAGACTGTATGGATGGTCCTGATTCAATGGCAAAGATGTTGGGCTTTCTTTCATGTATGGACTGAACTAGATGGCTGCTGAGCTCCCTTCCAGCTCAACTCTGGTTCTTTTGTATGTTCTTTTTTTTCTTTAGTATTTTGTTTTTCCCCAGGGACATGTAAAAACAGTTTTTAACATTCATTTTTAAAATTTTGAGTTCCAGATTCTCTCCCTTCCTTCCCACTCTCCTTCATTGAGAATGTAAGTAATTAATATAGATTATATATGTGTAGTCATGCAAAACATTTCTATAATAGTCATGTTGTGAAAGAAAACATAAATCAAAGTCAAACAAACAATCCAATCCTCAAGAAAAATAAAGTGGAAAAGAGTGTGCTTCAATCTGTATTCAGACACCATCAGTTTTTTTTCTCTGGTGGTAGATAGCATTTTTCATTATAAGTCCTTCAGAGTTGTCATAGATCATTGTATTGTTGAGAATAGTTATGCCATTGGTTCTTTTCAACAATGAGGTGATTCGGCCAATTCCAATAGACTTGTGATGGAGAGAGCCATCTGCATCCAGAAAGAGGATCATGGGGATTGAATGTGGATCAAAATATAGTATTTTCACCTTTTTTGTTGTTGTTTGCTTGCTTTTTGTTTTCTTTCTTATTTTTTTTTCCTTTTTGATCTGATTTTTATCATGCAGCATGATAAAGGTGGAAATATGTATAGAAGAATTGTACATGTTTAGTATATATTGAATTACTTGCTGTCTAGAAGAGGGAATAGGGAAGGGGAGCGAGCAAAATATCTTTGCATGTATTTTGAAAATAAAAAGGTATTTTTTTAAATAAAGGAAAGTTATGTCATTCACAGCTAATTATCTTATAGTATTGCTATTACTTTATACATACTATATTTTGGCTCAGTGCAGCTCATGGAAATCTTTCCAAGTTTTTCTAAGAGCATCTTGCTCATCATTGCCTAAAGCACAGTATTACATAACACAATGAATTCAGCCATTCCCCAATTAATGAGCATCCCTTCAATTTCCAATTCTTTGCCCTAGAAAACAGCTGTTATATATATTTTTGTACATATAAGTCCTTTTCCTTTTTGTTTTTTATTTCTTTTAGGGTTCTATGTGTTCTGACAAAATTTTCTCCTGCAGCAGAAATTCACAGACTCCAAGGGCTATGAATTTGCTTTTACCTTTAAATTTTGATTATTGCATTTCCTATTATTAGTATTCTTTGTAATACTATATATTTTGGGTTTTGCATTTAAAACATGATTCTAAGAGGCAATCCCTGGCCCTCACCAGAATCTGCCAAAGAGTTCCATAACAGAAAGAATAGGTAAGAATCCCTATTCTAAAGGAATTTCGGTTCTTCTCCTTTGATTGTCTTTATTACTTCAAGAATCAGTGAACTCACTGAACTGGATATTCTTTCAATTTACATATATTATGGCCATGCCTAGTATGGTTTTTAAGAGTTTCTGTACTCAGTTCCAAATGACTCGTGATGAAACAAGCTATCCACCTCCAGATAGAGAGCAGATGGACTTAGAATGCAGTTGAAACTTGTTTCTTCTGTTTTTCTTTCTTTAGATGACTAATGTGAAAATTTGCTTCACATGACTATACATATTGCTAATGGGTTTTGTTTTCTTTCCTTTTCAGTAACCAGGGGAAAGGGAAGAGCAAGAAAGGAGAGAATTTGGAACTAAAAACAAAAGAAAATTGAATTTTAAAAAATGTTTAAAAAAATTTAACCCTCAAAAGAAAAATAGTTGCTGTGACCTTTCCCACCTCAAATCCATCCCCTATTTGGTCAATCCCCAAATAAGCCTCTTCAACTTTAGATTGCTCCTTAGAGGACATATATCCACAAGCCTGTCTCTACTCCAGGACATTCCAGATTGGTATATAACATGCCAGAGTAATGGCCCCATGTGGATAGTCCCGGAAAATGCAGGGTCTCCTCACTATAGGGAAGTATCAGAGTAGGACTTTTTCCAGTATATCTACTGTCAGATCAGATGTGTTTCATGAGTGAGGAAAAAGTGGGAAAATCACACTGAAGTATGTGTCATATGTTTGTAATGTCATATTCAACCCAAATTAGCAAGCATTTGTCAGGTGCTTACTACATACCAGACACTAGCTAAGCACTGGGAATACAAAGAAATGCAAAAACAGTCTGATCTGTGAGTCAAGGAGCTCACAATTATGTACAAACAGGGATAGACAGTTATTTAGATATCGATATATGAGAAGTCAGAGGTACTCTCTGAGGGAAGGCACCAAGATTAAAGAGACTTGCAGGGGTTTCTTGCAGAAGGTAAGATGTTAACTGGGACTTGAAGGAAGCTAAGGAAAGCAAGAGGTAAAATTAAGAAAGGAGAGCATTTTAGGAATGGAGACAATGGATGAAAAGGCAGAGGGGAGGAAAATTGTGTCTGAGGCACAGTCAAGGAGGTCAGTATCACAGGCTCAAAGGAACTTTTCACCCTAAGATAAAACATTTAAAATACTCAAAATAATTTCTATTAAATTACACCCTACTTTATATACTTGTATATTCAAAAGAAGGCAAAAATTAAAAGTACTGAAAATATAAAATTGTTTAACTGAGCTTAAACCATTTTACTGCTTCTGATTTGTATCAGAGGTAATTTTTATAATTTCCCTCATCACTTAGCATAAGAAACAGCTTATGTAGATAGAAAACTCACTTGGAGCCAGGCAAGGTAAGTTCAAATCCTATCTCTGACACATACTTTCTGTGTGGCCCTGAGCAAATTACTTAAACACACTCATTGCTCCAGTCAATTCAGTGATTATAAATTGCAGAAAAGGTGATGATCTATATTCACAGAGATTGTTACTTCTCCAGGAATTTCTTTGATAAAAATCAGTGACCCAAGTAAAGCAAAATACAAATGTATCTCCTCTTTCTGATGAAAAACTTTCTACTTATATTACCCATAGTGGATTACAATGTTTTATGGATGAAAGAAAAAAGCAGTGCTTAAAATTAAGAATCCAAATTATTTTCTCTGTCCTTGCTTAGTGCAGAGATTCATTTCCCCTTCTACCAGAATATGTATTTATCCAACAACCAACCCATACTGACTACCAATCAGAAGATTCTAATGGTGTTGACTGCTCTCTCAGCCAAAATGCTTATTGGTTAACCCATGTGGGAATTGAGGAAGGTAGTTTTACCCCTGCCTAGTTGAGCCTGTCAAAGTGTGGATATTGTTGGATTTTAGCCAGGTTAGCTATAACATATATTTAGAAGAGTTAGCACTACAACTGGCAACAATAATGGGGGGAAAGTGAAGAGAGTAAGGTGATATATAACTGTTAAGGAAAGGGATGCTGACTCATTGGATAAACTTCTTAGTTCCTGAGAATTGGATTCAGTTCAGTAAATTTCTATAGAAAATTACAAAATTTAAGAGTATAAAATGTCCTTAGAATGTGTCTAATCCAACTAGTACCTAAACAAGAAATCCAGCTGTTACACATTAATGAGCACTCATGAAGTCTAATGAGCATTCATGAAGCCTAAAGCTCTTAAGACAGTTTGTTCCACTTAAAAATATTTCTAATTGTTACAAAGTCTTTGTCACAAAGTCTGTGAATCAGAAGGCCCAAGACGGAGATTGGGATTGATTTTGATAGAAGGAATCATAAAACCTGAGCAAAAGAATTCTGCTTTGAAAATTTACCTATAATCAAAAACTCCAAATGCTCACTTGTCCATTACTAGGGTTACAATGAAGAGGAAGAGATAAATTTCCAAAGGAAAACACATTGTGTTGGGTGACCTTTTAAAATGGCTTACTGACTAGTCCAAGAAGTTTTAATTTTATGGAAAGCATTCAATTTTCCACATATTTGGGAGCAGAATTAGGAAATCAGTATTTAAATAAACATAGGCAGTACGGTAAAACTGGAAAGAATACTAAATTTAGAGTCAAAGGATCAGGTTCACATCCTAACAAATGATTACATCTGTGACTTTGGGAAGTTACTTAGCCACTCTACATTTTACTTTCTTTATAAAAGGTATTCCAAAAGTCATAGTGCAGTTTTATGTATTAGCAGCTTAAAAAAAATTTGAGAACACCTCATACATGCTTTACATACTCATATTCACATACATACACACATATTAAGAAGCTACTATGTATGTGCAGAGTATTGCTGGTGTCTGTATGAAAAACTAAATTTCACAATATTGAATCAATATATCAAACTCTCAAGGACTCCAGTTTCCTCATCTGTAAAATAGTCCCCAAAGCCCCTGCCAGATACAAATCTATCAATATAAATTAAATTTGAAAAATAAAGCATAGAACAAAATATTCATGTCAAAACTGAAAATAGAATTCAATTTTAGCAATTTAATTAAGTTTCTATTTCTTTCATAAGCCCCACGACATTTTGAAGTTTACAGAACACTGGAGGCAAGTCTAGACTAGAGTGAGTCATCTGGAATTGAATCCAGACCTACTTTTTTTGGAGTAGTTTTGAGTCTCTGGAGCCAGCCCAAAGTTTGAAAATATAGCCATGTGTGACTTGGAAAACTTTTAGTTCTATTTTCTCAAACTGCCCAACCGAATGAATTGTTGAATGATACCTGGCTGATCTTGGTTAGCTCTCGTGAGCTCCAGGACAAGTGCTAAAAATAGTTTCTCTTCCTTGTGCCCTTTTCATGTTGAATTTACTAGCATTCTAGTATTTCTAGTATTTGCTAGTATATCTAATATTCTGGTAATGGAATGGGCAGAAGAGGAAAGGAAAGGAACAATATCTCTCTATTTACAAAAAGGAAGAATGAAATCCCTTCTTTAATATGCTATGGATATGTGTGGTATAGTGTAATGTGAAAACTACACATGAAAAACTGATTTCAAAGTAAAATTTAACCTTTGAAAAGTTAGAGGTAAATGATATTCATATTATAGGTATAATAATAATTGATAATTCATTTCAGAGTTTTCAAAGTGCTTTATGTATATCTCAATTGCCTCATAATAACTCCTTGAGATAGGTAATACAGATATTATTATCCCCATTTTATAGATGGAGTACACTGAGTTCCTGAGTTGCTTGTGGTCATAGCTAATCAATATTCAGTGGAATTTGAACCCAAGTTTTTCTGACTCTAATTTAAACACCACTTTGATATTTCTCTAGCAAATTTTGAATGTGTTTTTGAGATTATTGTAGAAAGGCTAGTGGGCAGTAAGGGAAGATTTATGCAATGACTAGGATGTTAAAATGAGACAAAGGTTCTTCCAACTTAGGGTTCCTTCCCTGGCATATCGGGGGGGGGTGCTAAATGTCATGTGTGAGGGCTTCTGTTCTTTCCACTTCTCTTGGCTTTGGAATATTTGTCATTCCACTCACTTGTTTCCCAGCCCCAGACAGTAAGATGTCCATCCTCAGGAGTCCCCAGTGGTCTGGACTGGTGTGAGCCTATGGAGAGTTTTATTCTATTTAGTCCATAACTGTTGTCATTCGAGATCGATGGACTGATGGCAAGCTTAGCAGAAGCAAGCTCTCTCCAAGAGAGTTGATCCCACTTCTTTTAGAAGCTCCTGTTTCCCAGCCACCTGGGGGAAAAACCGTCAAGCTCAACTATTGTCAGGTTGTGGCCACAGGAGTGCAGACGAAGGCAGAGTCCTTCATGGGCATGGAGCGTTTGGGGCTACAGCCAAGCAGCTTCTGCAAAGCTTGAGAGCCTAGAAAAAGCCAGTATGTTCTGATGCAAGCTCAGGAAGGCAAAGGATATTGTATCTCCAGATAGGACTGATGCAACAAATTGTCTGGAACGAGCCAGGTTTTTGCAAACTCCAGAGCAGGATTTTAGGGTCACTTAGGCCATCGAGTCCAACCCCCTCCTTTTGCAAATGAAAAAACTAAAGGTCCAAATTGATGGTTTGACTCACACAATGTCCCATAAGTAGCATCAGAGCAGAGATTTGAACTTGAGTGCCCTAACTACAAATTCTTTGGTGTTTTCCTCTGTACGAGACTGTTTTTAAGGAGAACCAACTTTTCTTGTGAGCACCCCAAATAGTTTGTTTATCGCTAATAACAATTAAGCATTAGTGATAACAGCAGCATTTTTGTTCTTTTCTCATTGGGCAGATCCTGACTGCTAGTGGGGATGGGACCTGTGCCCTGTGGGATGTGGAGAGTGGACAGCTTCTACAGAGCTTTCACGGACATGGAGCTGATGTTCTCTGCCTGGATTTGGCACCTTCAGAAACAGGAAACACCTTTGTATCTGGGGTAAGGCTTTTAAAAAAGATGTGTATCTCTAGGAACAATTAACATTAAATAAAGGACCACAGGAACGTCTTTCATAAGGGAAGACCCGGATGATTAGGGTTTTGCTATCTGGATGAGGGACTCTTCACCTGTTAGGTTAGAGAAAAACTGGAAGATCTGAGATCTTCCACACAAATAGGCTGAGAATAAGGTTATCAGACCCTTCTTCTCATGTTATAGTATTTTGTTACCAAACACTATAATCTCTTATTTTAGTAAACATCACCCAGTAAAAAAGCTATGAGTGTGGGTCCATTCTCCGAAATCCCTTCTTTCATAGATTTTCAAAGGACTAAACAGATTTTCTGGAAAAGTTCCATAGTTAAGATACATCCTATGAATCAAGGCAAAAATCTTAGTGGGCTATTTTTTTCTTTAAATAAAAAGCTAGTTGCAACAGAGCATCAATGAGTAACAAAAGAACAACATCCCCTTTCTGAGGATTAAAAGAACAAAGAGTATATGATTGAGCCATATGATATAAACAGCACCCAAAGACCTATGAAAACACCAAGCAGTTGGAGGGTTCATCAAGGTCATAGTACAATAGACACAGAGGGAGTGTAGGAGTAGGAAGGGAACTTGGAGAGACAATGTGGTATAGTAAAAGAAAGGGGGAATTTGGAAATGAGAGAACCTGATTCTAAGCTCTATTCAGTCACTGACTATTTGAAGACAATTTCTTTGGACCTCAGATTCCTCAACTACAAAATGAAGTAATTGAAAAAGGGAGAAAAAATGAAATAACATATTTATTGCACTTGCAAGAGGAGATAACTTTCTGATAGACAACTAAGGAGAACAATTAGGGACAAATTATGTTTACATTAATCTCCTATAAAAGAAAAAAGTTTAGGGAAAAATTAAGGCAAATATGACATAAAAAACTTAGTGTCTAAACTTAAAGGATTTTTTAAAAATTTACAAAGGTCCAATTCTGATGCTTTTAGAACTCCTATAACTTAAAAAATGCATCTCCATATTATGGAAATCTAAATCAGCCTTAAAACCAAAGCAAGAATTTCTTGACACCAGAAGTCTAGAAATAGTAAGGAGCTAGGGAGTAACATAATTAAAAAGGAAAAGAAAGTGATCTTATTGGATTAAACTGTAACTTTCCTAACTAATTACCATTGCATTGCTTTAGTTAATGATTAAGTCTCCATGAGACAAAACAATAAATCTAATTTTTTCTCCATTCAGTTATCTTAATTGTCTTAGAGAAACAGCCATTTCATATGTTATTTCATATATTTGGTGGTTATCATGTATTCATTTGTAAATCTATTAATAATACTTCAGAAATCTGTGGGTCTTCCTAACAATAACACAGGCCCCAATCCCTCTACAGCTTGGTAGACTATCTTCAAGAAAAGTTATGATCAACTTGTATATGAGCTTCATTGAATTTAAATTGGCTGGTCAATACAAGAAATTATACATAGTGTCATTGGGCCCATATTTTAACCCTTCTAAGTGGTAAGAGATGCCAGGGCCTTAGAACTAGAAATGGGGGAGAAAGTAGGGACTAGAGCAATTCTTGGATCCCTATTTGTCTTTGCCTTTTTGGCTGTGGCAAGAAAAGAAGCAAGGGGAGGGAAAGATTCAAAGAAAGGAAGAAATAGAGATTTGCCTAGATCATTGAAATTTTAAGCCACTCAACTAGATTCACACAGCCAATATAAATCAGTGTCAAGTCTAGAACCCAGACTAGTTTTCTATCCACTAGGTCAGAATATTGGTTTATTTTACTGAAAAAATATGAAATATTTACCTAAAGTAGTATTAAATCATATTCCATAGTTCTATTGCACATTAAAATTTACAAGGCATTTTCCCCCACAATAGCCTTGTAAAGTGGAAAGTGCCACAATTATTATGTTCACTCAACAAATAAGAGAACTGAGATTCAGAGGGGATGTGCCTAGGACTGTGGGAATAAGAACTGGTCCTTGAACATGCATCTTCTGATCATCATGCCTGCTTTTCTTTTTTATTCCTTTCCCTTACCCCTACCACCTTCTTAGGCATTTAACTCAGAACAACTTTTTTTATTTCTAGGGATGTGACAAAAAGGCCATGGTCTGGGACATGCGTTCTGGCCAGTGCATCCAGTCATTTGAAACACATGAATCTGATATCAACAGTGTCAGGTTAGGAAATTACAATATGTCTAACATCTATATTATGTTTCTCTACTTTGCTCTTTTTTTCAGAATAAGGATAAATTGAAACATACAGGGAAGTGGGAGATAATATCCACAAAACTTTGAAGGGAAGATTTCACTCCCCCCCAAATAAGCTTCAGTATTATTAATATGTCCCTTAAATTGTGTTTATGTGACATAAGATTATAAAAAAAATTACAAGGAGAACAATAGATACGAGGTAAAGAAAATAGCAGTTAACTATCTGAATTCTTTTTTGTTTCTTTGCAAAACATTGATTTTCGGGGAGGGGAGCAGAAAAAGGCATAGATACTGATGAAGAGGACCATGATAATATCATTTACATAGAACCTTAAGAGTTGCTGAGCACTTTACAAATATCATCTCATTTTATCCTTAGACCAACAATGAGAGGTAGGTAATATCATCGTGCTCAGTTTAGGTGCCATTGTTATGCCATTTTACAGATGGGGAATCTGAAATAGATAGAGGCTGAAATTTGCCCAGTCACCTAGTAAGTATCTGGGCTTGGACTTGAATTCAGGTTTTTGTGACATTTCAGGCTCCATCCACTGTGTCAGCTGGCTGCCATAATGACACCGTCAATTTTAGTAAGAGTGTCTATTGTGTGATGGGTTAAAGATGATGTGTTGAAAGGTGAGAGAAGGTGAGTGCTGAGCGAGAAGAAATTGTTAGATTATTACTCCAGGAGAGATCAATAAGCCTGCTTTCATAGCTCTGTAGTGCTAAGGTGGTCGTGTGACCCTATTTTCTGTTGTTCAACTGGATATTTGGGACCGTATCACAATCCATAGAGTAGGTGGAGAGGGGAAATATAATGAATGACTAGTGACACAACTACAGACTGCTAGTGAATTAAATGGATATTTCTTACATATCAACTTTAGGTAATTGGACTTGTTTTTAACCAAGGATGTCAAAACTTATACATTAAAGCACAATTGTTGGGACAACTAGGTGGTGCAGTGGATCGAGCACCAGTCCTGAGGTCAGGAGGACCCGAGTTGAAATCTGGTCTCAGATACTTAACATTCCCTACCTGTGTGACCCTGGGCAAGTCATTTAACCCCAATTGCCTCAGGGAAAACAAAAGTACAATTGTCCCCTCCAGAGGAGACCTCAGAACTGTTCCTACACTTATTCCAATGGTTGAAACTCTACAGTGAGTGCTTATGTGTGTGTGGCTGGTGGTTAGGGTTACATTCTTATTCATATCCTCAGGGAAAGTCCTTAAAAGGTGAATTAGATTTTTTTAAATGGCCACAAATTATTCAAGCCTGATAAAATGGGTTAGCAAGCTGGGTGATGTTAATTTTTTTAGTCAAATCAAGATATGCAGTGGATCTGATTTGGCCTATAAATTAAGATTATGAAGATTATGAAAAGATAGTTAACTAACCAGAAAAAGAGATCCAGAATCTTAAGGAAGTAAACAACTAGAATTGGGTAAGGGAAAGCAAATGATATAAGATACCAAAAAATAATAAAATGAAAAGAATGAAAAAATAGAAGAAAATGTGAAACATATCAGAAGAAAAACAGTTGTCTGATTTGGAGAACAGATCAAGAGAAAACATAATAATTATTGGACTACCTGAGAACTATGATCAAAAAAAGAATCTTACAGTATTACAACTATTAATTACAGCTTTGTGAATGGGATGAATTCACCCATAAAACAGAAATGAATAACAAAATGGATTAAAAACCAGAATCTGACAATATGCTGATTACAAAAAACACATTTTAAAATGAGCAAAACACAGAGTTAAAATAAATATCTAGAGTAAAATGTACTATGCAAAAAAAAAAAAAGCAAGGATAGCAATCATGATATCAGACAAAGTCAAAGTTAAAATGGATTTAATTAAAAGAGATAAACAGGAAAACTACATTATGATAAAAGGTACCATGGAAGATGATACAATATCAATACCAAACTTATATGTACCAAATACTATAGCATCTAAATTTTTAAAAGAAAAAATGAATTAAGGTAGAAATAGATAATAGTACTATAATAGTGGGGAATTTTAATCTTCTCCTCTCAGAACTAGACAAACTTAATTTAAAAATAAGAAAGAAGTTAAGGAAGTGAATAGAATTTTAGATAAACTAAATATAATAAATAACTGGAAATAACTGAATAGAAATAAAAAGGAATACCTCTTCTCAATGGTACATGGTTACCTTTACAAAGACTGACCATATATTAAAGCACAAAAATTTTAATA
Organism: Myrmecobius fasciatus; assembly: GCA_023553655.1. NCBI lineage: Eukaryota > Metazoa > Chordata > Mammalia > Dasyuromorphia > Myrmecobiidae > Myrmecobius > Myrmecobius fasciatus. The sequence goes on from JAJPUD010006994.1 coordinate 103,012, forward strand.
GCTAAAAGCATAAATAATAAATACTCCCTTTATAAATTATAATGCAATAAAAACATATTTAATAAGGGACCCTAGAAACAGAGAAGAAAAACCTAATTGTAGACTAGGCAACCTCATCTTAAAGAATATATGGATTAAGATAATATTACACACAGTAACAAGATTATGTGATAATCAACTATGATGGACTTGGCTCTTCTCAACAATGTAGTGATTCAAGGAAATTCCTATCTACTTGGGTTGAAAAATGTCTTCTTCATCCAGAGAGAGAACTATGGAGACTGAATATGGATCAAAGCATAGTATTTTGTTTGTTTCTTTCTTTCTCATGATTTTTTCCCCTTTTGGTCTGCTTTTTCTTTCACAAGACAAATATGGAAATATGTTGAAAGGAATTGCACTTGTTTAACCTCTATCAGATTACTTGCTGTCTTTGGAAGAGGGGAGATAAACAGCCAGGAAGTGTTAAGTGTCTGAAGCCAGATTTGAACTCAGGTACTCCTGACTTCAGGGCTGGTTATCTACTGCGCTACTTAACTGCCCATAAATAGAGCTATTTTAGAAAAGAAATTGAAGAGGCTACTACAAATGAGCTACAACAAATCACTAGGATTAGATAGATTTAGATCCATTCATTTATATATTAACATTTAAAGACTAATTCTAATATTAAACTTATTTAGAATAATAAGCAAATAAGGAGTCCTATCAAATTCCTTTTATGAACCAAAAATGATATTGATACCTAAACTGGGAAAAGTAAAAATAGAAAAAGAATAAAATATATTAATTTTATTAATGAATATGAATGCAAGAATCCTAAATAAAATACTAACTAAAAGATTACAATATATTACAAATAGTACACGTTATTCATGAGAGGAATGTAGGGATGGTTTAATGTAAGGATAACTATTAACATAATTGATTATATTAATCATAAAAGTAGCAAAAACATGATAATATCAATAGATGCAGAAAAGGCATTTGATAAAATATGCTTATTTCTATTATAATTTCTAAATTGCTCTATTTCTACTTGAGAGCATAAACATAAGTGGACTTTTCCTTAAATTGATAAGAAGCAATTTTTCTAAGACCATTAGCAAGAATGATTTGCAATGGGGATGAGCTAGAAGCCTTCCCAGTAAGCAAGGTGTGAAACCAGGATATGCACTATCACAATAGTATTTTCAACATTGTATTAGAAATTCTACCAATAGCAATTAAAGAAGGAAAATAAATAGAGGAATCAGAATAGGGAATGAGATAATAAAATTATCTCTTTTTGCAAGTATGATGATATACTTGGAAAATCCTAAAGATTCAACTAAGAGTTAACTGAAATGATTAATAATTTCAACAGAGTAGCAGGACATAAAGTAAGCCCACATAAATCATCAGCATTCTTATATATACCTGCAGGAAGAGATTGTTAGAGAGACCCCATTTAAAATAACTCTAGACAGTATAAAATACTTGAGAATACATCTACTAAAACAAACCCAGGATCTATATGAATATTAAAAAAAAACTTTGTATACAAATAAAATCAAGCTTAAATAAATGGAGAAATATTAATTGTTCATGGATAGGTAGAACCAAAATAACAAAAATGACAGTTTTACTAAAATTAATTTATATATTCAATATTATCTCAATTAAATTAACCCCAAAATTTATTTTATGAAGCTAGAAAAAATAGAAAAAAATTCATTTGGAAGGACAAAAGTTGAAGAATATCAAAAGAACTAATGGAAAAAAATATAAAGGAAGGAGATTAGCAGTACCAGATCTTAAACTATATTATAAAGCAGTAATTATCAAAACTATCTAATACTGGATAAGAAATAGAAAGGCAGAACAATGGAACAGAATAGACATACAATCTACAGGCGAAAACGAATATACTGACCCAGTGTTTGACAAATATAAAGACAAGTTTTGAGAATAACAATTCATTATTTGATAAAAACTTGGTAGGAAAGCTGCGCAGAACAATATTTTATACTATTTACCAAAATAAAGGCAAATGGAAATGTGACCTAGATATAAAGGGAGGTTGTACAAGAAAATTTTAAAAACATGGGACATATTACCTATCAGATTTATGGATAGGTGAACAATTCATTTTGTTTATAACAGCTTTTTATTCTTCAAAATATATGCAAAAATATTTTACTGTTAAGCCTTTTCCATCACCTCTTAATTTTAATGCCTTCCCTCTGTTACTTGTTTCTTATTTAACTTGCATATAGCTTGTTTTGTATGTGTAAGGAAGGAGTGGAATGGGCTCCACATGTGTATAAGGCTCCAATTTTTTTTCATGTTGACTTCATTAGATTGTAAACTCCTTGAGAGTAGGTACCATCTTTTGCTTCCTTTTGCATCCCCAGCACTTAGCAAAGTACCTGGCATATGATAGATGCTTAACAAATGTTTATTGATCGACCATTGATTGCTCTGGTTCTTTCAGTATCTCGAGGGTGGGTTTAATGTAACATCTAAGTTTTCCCACATATTGTCTCTTCCCATCTCTCCACATTTTACATGACTAGCCCATCTCATTTTCCAGACATGTGCACATACACAAACATATCTTTGATGGTTGCATTTCACATCATTTCTAATGCACCAATCATCACTGGTAATATGTTCTAGCCAGGGCTGGGCTGGTAAATGTTGTTAGCAACCACTTCTCTGAGGGGGAAATGTACTCACAATATACTTTTAAGTATAATCTGCATTATTAATATTTTCTCTATCACTTTCTAGAATCAATAAAACAATCAATTAAGCCTTAGTTTGTAGCATTTGCTGATTTCCATGAGCTAAATTCTTATGAAATAATTCAAGTTGGCTCCAGTACACTCCTGGCTGTGTAGTCTACCACAATCTATCTCATTTCTTTTCATTTTCCTTTGGGACATCTGCAATTATGATATTCTGTGATCATGATTTGCAACCAAATAACCACAAAGCATAAGTATAAAAGACATAATATAAAAGATAGTGATAGGGCCTTGAGCTGACATTTCATTGATATGGTGAATTTCTGGATGAAAACTCTCTAAGGAAGTTGATTGACATCTTCTCTGAAGCCTTGTAGTCTTAGAGAGTTGCCTAAAATACTGAGCACCTAAGTGACTTTCCCAGAATCACTCAACTAGCATGTATTAGAGGTCTTGAACTCAGATCTTTTAGGTTCCAAAACCAGCATTCTAACCACTAAGCTACTCTGCAAAAATGGAATACAAATAATGACCTAGCTCACAAGGTTGAAAGAAATGTCATCAATGTGAAATTTCAAAGGTACTACAGAAGTACATAATTTTATAGTGATTTGCCTGCTAATTACGTGAATAGTGATCTCTGTAGAATGATTTTGCAACCAAAACTTTGTCTCTTACAGATATTATCCCAGTGGGGATGCCTTTGCTTCTGGTTCAGATGATGCTACGGTATGTTTCCAAGTTACTGGATATTTGTTTTTGAAAGAGAAAATCATATATTTCCAAGAAGAAAAAATACCACTGTCATATGCCTTCTACAACCCCTTTTCAGACAGGGAAAATCTAAGAGTTGAATTGGCATGAATTCTACTTCTTTGTTAGAAAGTAAGAATTCTTAGAAAGGAAGATTATATGTCATTGAAAAGTAATAGTGATATATTTTTAAGTCAATGAAATATTTATATTTTTTAAAAAACAAAGCAATGCAAGACCCCAAGAATTATTTATACCTTGAGAACTCCTTGATGTTTATATGTTCATAGAATCCACTGCCTCTTTCCCATTGTTAATGAAGATGAATAGGAAAATAGGGGGGAAGTACTAAAGGTAAGGGATGGGGAGGGTAAAAGATGGTGAAGACATTCCATTCCAGTCTTTAAAATTGCACAAACCACTTGACTTACCTGCCTCTCCATATGCCATGCTTTATAGAGTTGCAATCAAAGTAAAAATTATTTTAAATCTCCATTTGAATTACAGTGTCGCTTGTATGACCTACGTGCTGATAGAGAGGTGGCAATTTACTCCAAAGAAAGTATTATATTTGGAGCATCCAGTGTGGATTTCTCTCTCAGTGGTAAGATCTGATTTCTTAAAATGTGTTGTTTTGCATTAGAAAGCTTGTCAGATTGCAGGCAGCAGAACTAAGAACATGGTAAATAAACTTATATCCCCCACACTCCTTCACATGTAATGGAGCTCCCAAATGATCTGATATATTGACTCATACCCTTCCTCATTCTCATTTTTTGGGGTTATGAGGGAATCAAGAAAAAAAAGGTTTTCCCTTGAAGTTTCCTTTTCCTTTTCTATCTCCTCCCTCCCCCTCCCTCTCCCTCTCTTTCTGTCTCTCTGTCTCCCTCCCTCTCTCTCTGTGTCTGTCTGTCTCTCTGTCTCTTTCTCTCTGTGTCTCTTGTCTCTCTCTCTCTCTGTCTCTGTGTCTCTCTCTTCCTCTCTCCTCTCTGTCTGTCTGTCTGTCTCTCTCCTTTCCTCCCTCCCTCCCCTACTTCAACACTGTAATTGCAATCAATTCATCATCCAGAATTTATGTGCCACATGCTAAGTACTAGAGATTCAAAACACAAAAATAAAAGTTTTTTCCTTCAAGTTGCTTACATTTCAGCTCTGCATTACTCACAGAAATTGAACAGAGCAGGATAGGACAAATAAAGGACCTATATTATCTTTTCCCATTTCTTAAGGGAGTGATGCATTAAACTTTTCCCACCTGCACTCTTATCCAGCACAAAAAGCCCCATTTCTACCACAAACACACTCACCCACATACTTCTTTTTTTTTAATTAAAGCTTTTTATTTGTATAACATATGTATGGGTAGTTCCCCAGCATTGATCTTTACAAAGCTTTCCATTACAAATTTTACCCCCAGTCCCCTCCCCTCCCCTAGATGGCAGGAAGTCCACTACATGTTAATAATATTGAAATGCTTGAGAAGTTATGCAAGAAAAATCCTATCTACAAGAAAAAAAAAAGAAAATCAGAGAAAGGCAAAACAATGCAAGCAAATGTCAATAGAGATCATGAAAATGTTACGCTGTGGTCCATATTTCATATCCCTCTCTCTGGGTGTATATGGTTTTCTTCAGTGAACAACTGGAACTGGTTTGAGACAATTCTTTGTTGCAGAGAGCCATGTCCATCAGAATTGATCATCATATAGTATTGTTGTTGCCGTGTATAATGATCTTCTGGTTCTGCTCATTTCACTCAGCATCAGTTCATGCAAGTCTCTCCAGGCCTCTCTGAAATCGTCTTGCTGGTCATTTTTTACAGAACAATAATATTCCATAACATTCATATACCATAATTTATTCAGCCACTCTCCAACTGATGGGCATCCATTCAGTTTCCAGTTTCTAGCCACTACAAAAAGGGCTGCCACAAACATTCTTGCATGTGGGGCCCTTTCCCTCCTCTAAGATCTCTTTGGGATATAGGCCCAATAAAAACACTGCTGGGTCAAAGGGTATGCACAGTTTGACAACTTCTTGAGCATAGTTCCAAATTGCTCTCCATAATGGCTTGATCTGTTCAGAGTTCCACCAACAATGTATCAGTGTCCCAGCCCTCCCACATCCCCTCCAACATTCGTCATTATCTTTGCCTGTCATCTTAGCCAATCTGACAGGTGTATAGTGGTACCTCAGAGTTGTCTTAATTTGCATTTCTCTGATCAATAGTGATTTGGAGCAACTTTTCATATGACTAGAGATGGTTTTAATTTCATCATCTGAAAATTGTCTGTTCATATCCCTTGACCACTTATCTATTGAAGAGACCCACATACTTCTTAAAAAGGGTAGAGGACAGAGAACCAAATTTACCATGTTGACTCTCATAAAGAAAGATTTGAGACAGAGCCTTTGCTATCAAGTAAAAACATCCTGAATTTACGAAAGGAAACTGAGCTGAACTAGAACTATCTACAACTACTCTAAGAGGGGAAAATTAAAATTAAAATTAAAAAGGAATAACCTTAAACAGAGTTCTAGAAGGAAAAGAATCAATCGAGTGAAGTCAGGTGGAGAGCAAGCCATTTCCATAAGCTCCTTGGAATTCCCCGTGATTTCCTGAGATTTCTGATTTCTTTCTTCCCCCTTCCCACCTCCACCCTTTGTTGGAGAACAGTTACTCCACTTTGTAATAAAAACTATCTGAAGTCTAGTCAATGAGATTAAACTCTTTGAGATCAGGCACGCCTTTGTATTTCATCTAAGGATATATACATTGGGCATAGTAGGGTTAGGGGAAGGTAATGATCTTTCATAGATAGGTAATAGGTAACTTATAAATTGGTTGTTCTCTTGCTTTAGATCAGACTTTTTAAACTTTTTCAACTCGCAACCCCTTTTTGCCCAAGAAATTTTTACATGACCCTGGGTATATAAAATAGACATATAAATCAAACATTTTCTGATAATAAATCATAATTTTGCAACTCCAGATGACCTAGAAAACTAAAGACCCTTAGTTTTGAACCTGTGGAAAGATCCTTCCATGTGAATGTCATTCCCTTTCTAGGTCGCCTGTTGTTTGCTGGTTACAATGATTATACCATCAACGTCTGGGATGTATTGAAAGGATCAAGAGTATCCATCCTGTTTGGACATGAAAACAGAGTTAGCACCTTACGTGTTTCCCCTGATGGAACTGCTTTCTGCTCAGGATCATGGGACCACACCCTGAGGGTAAGGGTCTTTTTCTTCTTACTTGGAGGCATCCACCTGTTGGATGAAGAGAAGAAAAATGCTTAGTCTTAGTATTCAAAGTAGACTATAAGACAAAAGCTGATTGGGTCAGATTTTGAATTCTGATTTCAGTTATCCCAGTAACCACTTTCATTATGCTTCAGTGAAATGAGAGCCATGCTTGTTAAGATAGTTAAATGGGACAAGATCAGGTTTAATGGCAGAAGGAAGAAGAAAGGAAAGAGGAGCCAAAATTATGAACAATGAGAAGTTGCAGAGAATACAATTTAAGTTTGATATCAGAAAAAGCTTCATAATAATTAAAACTACTCAAAAGCTGAATAGACTACCTTCAGAGATAGTGGGGCTCCCCCTCAGTGGAAATATTTAAGCAAGATGCGGTTGACCACTTGTTGAAATGTTAAGAGAAGGCATTCTTCTTGTTCTAGTTGTGAGTTGAACCAGGTAGCCTATTAGCTCCCTTTTACTTCTGAGATTCTATGATTCTGTACAGTGTATATAGTAATTAAAATATTAATTACAACATATGACTTATTTTACTTGGCCAAGTATGAAACTCTTAAGAATTTTGAAAGGAACAAACATAATCCACTTAAGTGAACTTTTTGTTTTAAAAAAAAATTCAAGTTTTTTAATGTCATAAACTAAAAACTGATTTTTTTCTTTTCAGGTCTGGGCCTAATCTGTAGTATGTCTCCTAACAATGTGAGCCAATATATGAGATAAGCTATGGAATATAATTTGAAATACTCACCTGCAATTTCATATGCTAAGGAAACATCTTGGTAGTTGAAACTCACCAAATGTCTATGTATGCCATCCCATATTGATATTTAAAATTTGTCTATTAGAGATGATAAGCCTATACTGCTTTGATAGTGTCATCTTAAAGTATAATGCTTTGTTCTCTTTTAATTATCTTTAATTAGGAATTATTTAGGCAACAAATTAAGCTTTTCTCTAAAAGCATTCTAAAACCAAATTTATTATTTTGCATATCCTATACAATTTGGACTAATTTAATTCATTTTAGAGCAATTAAAAATATCAACTACTGACTATTTCTGGATACACCTTGACTTTTGAAAGCTTCCTGTGAGAATTATGGATTTCAGGTCATGAGTTAGAACACACTTTGGATGGTTTGTAAGGCAGTATTGCTGGAAGTTTATCCTAAAATGACCACATGGTATCAGTTATAAAAAGTCTAGTAATGAAGTCTTTCTTATTAAGAATGACTAAAGAATCTTTTCCATCTTTTCTAATTATCTTTTTATAAGAAACAGCTTTCACTAGTGTAAACTTAATTCAATAAAGCAGGACATATATAGGGAAATATGTGACCTTCATTTGAGGTCCCTGCCTCTACTTTCCCTTCCCTCTCTTCTATGAGGGATTGGAAAAGGCCTGAAGAGGCTTTTTTCCAAAGTCACCTGTGGATCTCTTTGCAGGGAAACAGATTACCTCATGAGAGTTTTCATCTAGGGCAAGAATGCCAGCTCTAAACAGTTTCTCTTCCTTGCAAAGTTTAAAAGCTTAAAAATACACATTATTAATAAGCTTCATAAAGATGTAAGCTCCTAAGCAATCCCCAGCCTAATAATTAAGTATACCAACCAGTTAAATATGGTACAGTCAATTATCACCAGGCTTCCTTATCACATTTTCTATAGCAAAATATCAACTCAGGGCACAGTTAAAATTATTTTATTTTTATTAGAAATCCATCATTAAAAATACAAATGGCAGAATTTTAAATGGAACAAAGAAACCATACTGTCTATTGCAATAAAAACTGAAGGAAAAAACAAAGTTGAATAAGTCTACAATTGTTCCAGAAGTTTGTTTATACAGATATGGTCACTCCCTGTTAGATTCTCTTGAGCTGATTGACAAACCATGAAAAGGTAAAGGCTCCAACTTGAAGTCAGAGTCGGTGGGCATCCTCCATCTGATATTGCTACAGCCAATGCTCATTCTCTCCTGGCATTACCATCTCCAACTCTGCATTTCTCTCCAGAGAGCTAAAATGGCTTTCACCTCAGAAAAACTCTACCCGTTAGTTCTGATCATGAGGGAGCTTCTCCTCTTCTCCATCTGGAGAGAATCACAATTCCTGGATCTTTAAGAAGGATCCCAACATCACCAGAATGACTATTCGACATAATGCTGAGGTATTATCTTCTTAGGTATTCTTAGCCTCTTTGTGCATTTGTTTTCAATTCAAGGAGATAGTGCTAAGTATTAGTGTATTTGTGATGCTTTTTCCCCCCACAATAAACAAAATCTTTTTTGTACAAAGAGGAAAAAAAGGAAAAACTTTAAACTAGTATTAGGTTCATGTTTTCATAAACATTATTTCATTCAATTATATTTGGCCTATAAAAGTTAGATTCATGTGACATATCTGTGGAAGGTGAATCATATAAGCTAGTTGAGGATTTCTAAATAATGACTAACTTCCCTATGTGTTTAGATATCAATCAATCAACAATTATTTATTAATTGTTGAGGCCTAGGCATTCAAAGGCAAAAAAAAAAATCTTTTCATCAAGATACTTACATTCTATCAAGATTACAAATCCTTCAAATGTTTATGTGAAACATACATAATCCATTGAAGAAGATGAAATGATACTTTTGTTAAGTTGTCTGCTTTTAGATATCACAGGCAGACTGTTTGCTTAATAAAAAAAGACTCCTCCCAAATTGAGCTGGGTAAGCCAGTCTTGCAAATAACCAGTCGCTGACACTTAAAAATACTTCCCTGGATTCGTGGGTTAACTGGGTCTATAGATGCTAGGTTCCAAAGCCGAATGTATTCCTTGGGGAGGTGATCCAGAACCATGTTCTGCAGCTCTGGAAACTAAATTCTGATTACTTGCCATGGCTAAGTACTATTTATTTATTATGTCATCCCTCTCAAATAGTGTGCCAGGTCTTGGCATCTAATGGCTATTCCAAAAGCAAAGCTCATCCTCACCCTTTTTTAAAAACAAAAATTTTCACTTTATCTTCTATTTTTACCTCA
>JAJPUD010006995.1:0-34213 GCA_023553655.1 Myrmecobius fasciatus
TGGCAGCCCTTTTTGTAGTGGCAAGAAACTGGAAACTGAATGGATGCCCATCAATTAGAGAATGGCTGAATAAATTATGGTATATGAATGTCATGGAATATTATTATTCTGTAAGAAATGACCAACAGGATGATTTCAGAGAGGCCTGGAGAGACTTGTATTAATTGATGCTAAGTAAAATGAGCAGAACCAGGAGATCATTATACAAGGCAACAACAAGACTATATGATGATCAATTCTGATGGACATGGCTCTATTCAACAATGAGATGTTTCAAACCAGTTCCAATTGTTTAGTGATGAAAAAAAGCCATATATACCCAGGAAGAGGCCTGTGGGATCTGAATGTGGACCGAGACATAACATCTTCACACTTTATGTTGATGTTTATTGCATTTTGTTTGCCTTCTCAGGTTTTTTTTCTTGTAGATCTGATTTTTCTTGTATAGCAAGATAATTGTATAAATATTTATACATATATTTGATTTGTCATATATTTTAACATAATTAACATCTATTAGACTACCTGCCATCTAGGGGAGGGAGTGGGGGGAAGGAGAGGAAAATTTGGAACAGAAGGCTTTGCAAGGATCAATGTTGAAAAATTACCCTTGCATATGTTTTACATTCCCATTAGATGATTATTTAGACATAACAGTCATTTCCAGAAAACATGAGGCTTGTAGTAGCTAGATGGTCAGTGGATAGAACACCAGCCTTGGAGTTAGTAGGATCTAAGTTCAAATGTGAGATACTTAACATTAACTGTGTGACTCTGGGCAAGTCACCTAACCCCAATTGCCTTTCAAAAAATAGAGAGCATGTGACATGTGGGTTCCCAAACTTTTGCTTTCTGATTTTTCTGATGGAAACAGCAGCTTATATGAGATGTGTGAAATTTTAGGGGCATGAATAACCACACCCTCACAGGTCAGACAAATCCCAGGGAAGCTAGCAATATGCTTCCACAATATGCTGGTAATAATTTTGAGAGAAAAACTGTCACATCCATGTCATTCATCAGTTCTAGAATGACATGACCAGACTCACCCCCCCTCAGGAGTAGTTGCTTGTCTTAAAAAATCTCCAAGATGACTTTTGATTCTACACTCACTGTTTTTTTTTCAGGAATGGGCAGCAACTCTCCCATCTGCTTACTTCCTTGGTATTCCCTCTAACGTTCTTACTCCATCCAGTCTCTGTGATGAAATGCACCTGTAACACATTCATTCTTGAACATTTGGTTTCCTGTGAATAAATGAGTCTGGAAGACAAATCCTAGGGAAGGGAGGGACTTACTTAGATGGGAGAGGAGCAGTGAGCAATGTGGAGTAAGGAGACATGGGATCTGGTTCTGTCTTTGTCAGCTAGGCAATTTTGGCTAAATCTTTATGCCATTCTGGGCCTCTGTTCCTTATCACTTTCTTTTGTTTGGGGACTGTTTAAACTTAAGGGCAAACTATTTTTGAAAAGCAAATTTAAAAAATCACCTGCATGGATTTGCATGTCCTACTTGTAGTCAAGACAGAAGCCCCATATGTCCATAAAACCAAAGCCATGAAGAATGGCACTGACTCCTTAGACTCACTAGATGATATTGGGTGGTCACTTGGGACAGTTTCTTGGACTGTGGTTTCATAAGCATAGTACAGCCTTTGGAATCAGAAATTTTGGGCTCAAAATTGTTTCTGTCACCACCTATGTGAATTTTGGTAAGCCACTAAACATTCTTGGGTTTCAGTTTCCTTAACTGTGAAATATAAGAATAGGATTGATGGCCTCTAACATGCTTTTCAATGCTAGTCTAGTCCAGTTCAATGGTCCTGTTCATCTACAGAAGTTGAGCCAATTGTGTGAGAAAAATGGAAAGCTTGAGAGTGAGTTTCTGGGTGGGTAATGATCAGTTGGGCTAGTTAATAAATTGATGGTCAATGGCCTCAGTAACCAAAGACAAATCTTAATGCTTAAATATCTTTTGAAAAGGAAATGTCCCTGACAGGTAAAAATCAGACCTAATTGGTGGACAAATGAGATGGACCCATTAATGCTGAGAGCAGGACTTGATCATGAGACTCAGTCACCTCCAGCAATTTGGACAGGGGAATCCATTTCTACCCAGACCAGATTAAGTTGATTTTCTCCTTTATAAAGTGGGTTCTCCTAGACACTCACGGAGGTATAATGATATGGGCTTATTTCCTAGGGGTAAGAATTCACCTAGATTAGATTCTGTTTGTAAAGTCTTCCAGTTGGATTGGGTCCCACCCAAGACCTCAGAGCATGGATACCTGAAGGATTTGATTAACCTCATCTATCCAGCAATGTTCTACAAAGATTGACTGACCGGCCTACAGGGGCTGAATGAGGAAGTAAGAAAAACCTCAATCCTAATTTAATAATTTATTAAAATAATAGAATAATAACCACTTCTCTCATGTGGCAATGAAATGGGGTAGGACATTCTCTTCATGCTGCTGGAAGTCTATCAGTTCTTCTTTAAGAAGGTTTCCTCTCTCTTCTATCATTTAGTCTTTCCATGGACTGACTTTCTGTGTTGTTCTGGTCTATAGAGCTTTTCATCTCAATTGAGAGCAGCAGATGTTAGAGATGGAGGATTTTGAGTCATGATGTTATCTGTCATCTAGTTCTTGGCAGGGAATTTAAAAGGAAATGATTTGTTGGACAAACCATCACCTCACAAAATGGGGCACTCCAAATCCCCTCATTTATTTCAATTGGAAGGAACACGAGGGACTTCTAGTGTTCTGATTCTTCAGGAGTATTCTTCACATTTTTCTCCTTGATGATGCAGTCTGACTTTAAGCATGATCTTCCTGATTCTCTGGTTGAAATTCCTGGTACAGTCTCCTAAGATCTTCATTCTGGCCTCCATTCTTCAGGGTAATTCTCCTCTCTTGTATTGGATGATGAAATATACTGCAGCCAAAACCTTCTCTGACCTCATGATGTCTATGTGCTTCCAGAGCTCCATGGGTGGAGAAAATCCTAAATCAAGTCAGGCAACAGTAGGCATCTTCTGGAGACTTGGTGCAGTCAGGAAGCTGGGGCTCTGGTCTTTTTTTAGTGTCCCTTGAGGTTCCTGCCTTTTCCTCTATTATTTCCTTGCTGGTTTTTTCCAAAGTTGCCTCTTTGCCAATGAGTAGGCCTAAGGAGGATACATTCTGTGGAGAAGAATCTAGTGTACTCCCTTCCCATGCCTCCATGTTGTACATCCTAGACCTTTTTGGATTTGGTTCCAATTTGGCATCAGGATCCCATGCAATGTTCTCAGCTGTGATTGTTTCTACATGGAAGTAGCTGAAACTGAATGGATAATCTTCACTGTCAGACATTGAGGAGAAACAGGAATGGTAAGAAGAAGAGGAAGAAGAAGAAAGTGGAGAATAAAGTGATCCAGAAGAAACTTCTCTTTCCTCTTGCCTCTCAGCCCTGGTTTCCCCGCTGGTCCCGGGTTGGGCCAGATCTTCTGCTCTCAGGTTCCCTGAGAAATGAAATGAAGAGGCTCTCAGTTTCACTCTTATAGGTAGACTTCACCCTTCCAGGATGTCTTCCTCAAAAGGTCAAGAATTATTGGTGAAAAAGGCCATATGCATCCTTAAATGGACCCTTAGCTCAGATTCCTATTTTTGGAGTTTTCCCTCAAAGGACAAAGACCCCTCTACACACTTTCTGTCTTGTTCACAGCTCTTTTACCCAAGTCTGTTAAGTGTGTCTTTCTTGGGATCCAGAGGCAGAGGTCTGCTACATTCTGTCCCCTCCCCTTTCTTCAACCCAGCAAGAAGCATTTAAATTGAGAAGAGAGACTGGGATGTCTCAGATAAGATGCTTTGCTAATACTAACAAGTCTGAGGCACAGTCTGAGATACACTTATAAAAATTTTCCCTGATCATGGTGCAGACTCAGGTGGAGGTGAGTATAGCATGTAGGAGAGTGATTAAGGTTGTATTGCGTCATCATCTTTTTATTGGGGTTTCTCAGAGAAATATTGATACAATAGATTGGTCCTCAAAGATAGGGATTGTTGGTTCTCACACTAGACCCTCAGTTGCCTTTTCTAGTCTTTTTTTTAAAGCATTTTAAAGGCCTTTTGTTTTTACATGATTTGCTACTATTTCCCTCATAACAAAAATTTTAAAAGAAAGATGTTTGGAAAATATTGACAATATCTAGCAAGCTTATGTGATATTTCTTATCTATGGCCCTCCATCTTTGCAACAAATTTTAAACAAGTAGCACAATTAGAGCTGCATCATTGGAGTTGGTTTAGGCTAGTTGAATTCTCTTCTAAAAATTCTCATTTTCCTCAGCCCTTAGCACAACTAAGGAGTAAATCTAGCTGTTACTAATAAACTAGAATGGAGGAGGGGAAGGGAACAAGCATTTAGTAAGTGCCTACTATGTACCAGGCACTGTGCTAAGCACTTTACAAATATCATATATTACATACCATAACAAAACAAGAGGGGAGGAATTCTGGGAAGATGGCAGAATAAGTTGGTAAATTTCAAGCTCTCCTGATTTCTCCCACAAATAGAACAAATTTGCACCTCAGGATGAACATAGACAGGTAAAAATCAAGAGACTTGGGGAAGAACAGAGGTCTTCCTAATACAACTCAACAAGATCTGAAGACCACCCCAAATTCCTGTAAAGTGCAAACACTTCCAGGCTAGCCCTGGAGAAAAATCAAGTGGGAATCTTCTACCACAGATACCTCAGCAAGAACCACAGACACTTTTATCTTCAGGGCTATCAAGTGGGAGGTTGAGTCTGGGAAGACAGAGTGAACTTCAGCTATGCTGCTGAGATGTGGCCTTGGGTGAAAAGGAACCAGCCCCTCGTGAGTGCAGAAGCAATGGGACAGGGGCACTGCAGGCTATGGGCACTTGCAGAAGGATGGAGCTCTTGGTTTGGGGGTCCTTGTCAGATTGGAGAGTTGAAGGTGTAAGGGATTAGTGTGGTTTCTCATAATAATCACTAACTAGAGCATTGCAAGGGATTGGTGTGGTTCCTTATAAAGATCATTAATTAAAGCAAATGGGACTTCGGCTCAGGTTCAGATTTGCAAACCAGTTTGAAGTTTGGTGACTTTCGAGTAAACATCTATAATATGTCAACAATGTCAGCTTACTTGAGCATTGTGACAAATTGGATTTGACCAAAGCCTCTGTAACAAATTAACTACATCCACTTAAGCAAGCATTGTGACCTGACCACCTATGCTGAGCAAGTAGTAAAGACATTGTTCTAAAAATTACAGAATAAGGGGGTGGTGGTCATGGGTACTTGTGAGTTCTTTGACTATTTAACCACCTCTTAGGTACTGCATGAGTGGCTTCCTTTCTCTGAATATTCAGTGGATAGACTGATGCTTTTCTCAAGATTCTAATAAAATGTCTAATCTTCACTTTGATGTATCTCTGAGTAGTTATTTTAAGTCAGGGGTCACATTATCCCACACAAAAGGAAGCTTGAGGCATCATCCCTCTACCCCACAATTAGAGGTGCTTACATTAATACTAATAAATAGTACTAATAAAAAAATGAACCAGCAAAGAACACCACCACCATTGAAACATATTACAGGTAAAGGGAAGATGAGGATTCATCTTCAGAGGACACTTTAGTTAAAAAAACCAAAAATCTTTTATCCCAAAGAGTAATGTGAAATGGCTCCCTGCCCGGAGAGAATTTATATTAGAACTCAAAAAAGAATTCAAAAATCAAAGGAGAGACATTGAGGAAAAACTAAAGAAAAAATTAAAGCCATCCAAGAAAAACAGTAAGATTATGAAAAAAAAGTTAACCAATTAGAAAAGGAGGTACAGAGTCTCAAAGATGAAAATTTTTTAAAAAGTGAAACTATGAGAAACCAAGAAATAACAAAACATATTACAAAGAATGAGAAAATAGAACAGAATGTGAAACATCTCATTAGAAACAACAACAACAACAACAACAACAACAACAACAACAGATCTGAAGAACAGATCAAGAAGAGAAAATGTAATAATTGGACTACCAGAAAGTTGTGACAAAAAGAGAATCTTGATACAATAATGCAGGAAATAATCCTAGAAAATTGTCCTGGAACATGAAAGGAAAGTAGAAATAGAAAAAAAATCCACTGATCCTTTGTGGAAAACACATAGGCATATTATTGCCAAATTTCAAAATCCCAGATCAAAGAAAAAATTCTGCAAAAAATAAGAAAAAAGCAATTCAAATATGCTGGAGCTACAACTAGAATTGTACAAGACTTATCAGCAGCTACAATATAAGACCACAGGTCTTGGAATCATATCTACAGACAAGCAAAAGAACTAGATCTGCAGCCAAAAAAAATATCATGTCCAGCAAAATTATAATTTTCAATGAGGAAAAAGGGACATTCAACAAACTTGCAGATTTTCAGAACTTTCTAGCAACCAAACCTGAAAATTTAACAAACAAGAAACAGAAAATTTAACACACAAGAGCCATTATCAAATAGCAATTTTTAAAAAAGTATTATTTATTTATTACCAGGGTCACCCAATTACAAAGTGGTCAGCGCCCAGTGTCCACAGCCGGATTCGAACTGGAGTCTTCATCAGGTTTTCTTGCCAGGGTCACGCAGTCGGGTCGGGAAGTCTTCGGTGTCCAAGGCCGGATTCGAACTCCAGTCTTCAGGTCTCCAAGTCTTCTTGTCTTCGGGGCTGGTGTTCTGTCCTCTGCACCACATAGCCGCCCCTCAAATAGCAATTTTAAAGAACTCAACATGAAAAACTGTTTGGACATGGACAGATTGTTTTTCTTTACATGGGAAATGTATACTTTATGTGTAAGATTTACATCAACAATTGGGTAAGCTCAAAAAAAGATTGACAGAGTACTAAAAATAGTAATCATGTTATACAAATAAGGTGCAGAGGAAGAATAGACACAAAGGCATTAGAAGGAGGAGGACTCATGGTTCTGAAAATCTACTCACATTGAAAATGGATTCAATAGGCAATAATAAATATATATCATGAAACATATAGCACCCTCCAAAATCTATAAATAACAGGGGAGGGAAAGGTGGATGGGGAAGCAAAGGGCAAGGAAAGATGATGAGAGGGATTCCTGGGTGAGGAGGAGGTTAAGTAATAGTAACCCAAGTTATGGAGCCTAATTTAATAAAAGAGGCAGCAGGAATAGGCAAGATTGTATTTGTCTGTGGTATGTGTGTTTATGTGTGTGGGTATGTATGCATATATCTATATATGTATACATAAATACATCTTTTTTTAACTGTAGCTTGTTTGGGGGTGGTGGTGGGGATGAAAGGAAGGTATGTGTGTCTATGTGTGTGTATATGCATATGTATGTGTATATTTACATGTGTATATATAAATACATATATTTACATACATACTTTTCTTAACTATACCCTGCTTGGATTGGGGGAGGGAAGATGAAAGGAGGAAAATATAATAAAGTAAATAAAATTTGCACAGCAGAAGACAAAAGAACAGTTTAGAAGGAAGATGGATACTCATGAATATAATTTCTAATATATATGCTTTCTTAAATTGGTATTTGTTGTCCTGTCTCCGCTAAGCAATCTTGGGTAAGCTATTATGCTTCCTGTTCCTCATCTCTTTCTTTGATTTGGAAATGGTTTGAATTTAAATACAAAAAAAGAATTTAAATAAAAACTATTTTAAAGCAGCAAATTTAAAAAAATTTCATCACTAGGATTGACATGTATGCCCTGTGGTCAAGAAGTCTCAAGTTTCCAGAGTGAGTCATGTAAGATGGCACCAATTCCCAATTCCTTATACTTACTGCAGACTTTAGTACATCCCTTCCTCTCAGCCTCCTAAGTTCTGTATTAACTTTCTTCTCCCATGGGTATTTCTACCAATGGATCCTGCATCAATTCTGGTGAATGTTGCCAGAACACTCTTGGTAATTGGAAAATCTGATCTTACCTGTTATATCTAGACAAAAATTTGCTCAGCAGCTAAGAGTTTGTCATGTTCCAGGTCCTCCCATCAATAGAATCAGAGACAGATTGATTTCTGGCACACACTCCTCTGTTCAACACTGTAGCATTTTCTCATCTATATTTTCTGTGTCTTTATATTAAACTCCTGTAATTTGGTTCTTTCTTCCTGTCGATTATAACGCCGTAGGTGGCAGGAATCAGGGTATTTTTTGATTCTTTTTGTGTTTACTGTTTGATGCTCTTTTTGAGTATGTATGTCAGCAATAACCAAGCAAAATATACTTTTGTTAGCACTTACCAGAAGTACCTCATCTTCAAAGTCATCATTAGTCTCCTTAAACTTGGCAATGTTTTGATTTCTTCTCACTTATCTAGGGAAGGACTTACTCTTCATCTTCCCTCATAACTATCCTTTTTTCCCCTAGAGAAAATTCCTAGCTCTTACCGTCTGAATTCTGTGAGCCTTGGCCATTAGGCTCAAGGTCAGGCCACTCCTCCTCATTCTGACGCTTCATAGTGAGGAAATGAAGGAGATCCTGGGAAAAGATGTCCTTTGAGTCTCCAGTTTCCCTTGTCTCAGTACCCAAGTGGATCTGAGTCTCTAGGTAATGAACAAGAAATGATCTTACTTCAATTGAAACCACTCAAACCTTCCAGAGAAGGGTGGATCCAGACAGCAACCCTTCAAGCACACTCTACTCTGAGGACCTGTTAGAATGCTGATGAGCACCAAGACCCTGCAGAATGCTCCGACCTCATCAGTGACTTGGGATGCTTCTGTATCTCCACACTTAACACAAACATAGCAACATCAGAACTCTCATTCATCACCATTGGAAGGATGACTTCCCCAAGGGACTGTCACATGGACCCAGGACATCAGTCCCAGACCATAGCTGCATTTAGGCCAAACAATTTCTAAATATTATTTTGGGATAGCCTAACTACAAGGAAAGGTTAGATTATGGAAAATATTCACATCATATCAACTGACTTTGCATAGAAGTTGATGGGTCCATAAGATTACCAAGTTTTGTATATCATAGAGATCAGAGATTTAGATTAGAGATTTAGAACTTGAAGTGAACTCAGCTACTACTTCATTCTATTCCCTCATATTATAAATGAGGAAACTAAGGTCAAGGAAGGTTAAATAATTCACTCAAGATTACATAGGAAGTCTAAAAAATGATTGTTTCAGGTTCAAAACAAACTTGAAAGCTACAGGTACAGAGATGTGCTTCCTACTTGTTTTATGTCTTGGAGTAAATATCATATAAATGTTCATGTTGCAACTATTGCAAATGTGATCCTTGCTACTAAAAACTAGCTAACATTGGGATTAGGAGGAGCTGAGTTTCAAGTTTGTTTCTTGATCCATATTCCCTGTGTGATTTTAGGCAAATTACTTAATCTCTTCATACCTTCCTCCCCTCTGGGAAAACTCTCTGAAGGTATGCAACACAGACAAGTTACTGAGATCCATAGAAAGAATTTGCTCATGGAGAGTATCCCTGGGAGGATGAAATCACCATTATGGATTGTTCCTTCTAATGCTCCTCTTCCCTTTTCTCCCCCCCCCACCCCCCTCAACCATACACACACACACAAAAAACAAAAAATATGCTACCTTGCCTCCTAGTTATTAAGGGACTACTAGTGAGATTGGAAGAAGAAAAGCTTTTGAGTGAGCTTTAGACTAATAAATGAAAAATTATATTCTTCAGAATGCCGACTCCTTCAACCTGGAAGCTCTGGCTGAGGACCAAAGAAGTTAGAGTGGCTGAGATCAGATTTTTTGCTAATAATAAGACTGGGACCCAGTCTGAAAAATGCCCACTTTAATTGTGGGAAATGAGTATATGAGCAATTCTTAGAATTGTTATTTTATTGCCTTTCTGCCCCCCTTCCCATTGGGACTTATGAGAAATAAAGAGGTAGGTAACTTGGACTGCCCAATTTCCCATTATTTTTTTTCTGGTCCTCACTCTGGGCTGACACTAAATCAACAGAGACTTGGTATAAAACAATTTTTGAGCACCCCTACTGAGACAGCTGCTTTGTTACTCTAATGTTGAGGTTCAGAAAGAGATGGACAATGTCATGGGGTGATAAGATGATATTAGTATGAGGGATGATATCCATGATCTAGCAACATTACTAGTTTAATCTTTCAGAAGTTTAATTCTTATAGCTTTGAATATTTAAATTAATTTTGGTAGTATTTTAATTTTTATTATGCTGTTCAGCCTATCCATAAGCAATTAATATTTCTTCAGCTATTTAACTCTATTAATAATGGTTTGTAGTTGTTTTTAATATACTTTTAATGAATATCTTAGTAGATAGACTTCCAAGTATTCCAAGTATCCATGCATTCTCTAGTTATTCTAAGTAGAATTTCCCTTTTTACTTCTCCTGGATGAATTTTATTGGTATATCCCAGATATGTTGATGATTTGTGTGGATTTATTTTATTTGGGGGTCTAACTGCCAACATAAACCCAAGAACTATATGAACACAATTATAAAATATTTCTAACACAAATAAAATTAGATCTAAACATTTGGAAAAATATCAGTTGCTCATGGGTAGGCTGAGCTAATATAATAAAAATAACAATTCTGCTTAAATTGGTCTACTTGTTCAGTGCCATATATACAAACTGCTAAAAATTATTTTATAGAACTAGAAAAAAGTAATAACAAAATTCTTTTGGAAGAACAAAAGGTTAAGAATATCAAGGAAATTAGTGAAAAAAAAATATAAAAAATGGTGCCTTAGCAGTACCAAACCTAAAACTATATTATAAAGCAGCACTTATCAAAACCATTTGTACTGGCTAAGAAATAGAATGGTGGATCAGTGGAATAGATTTAGATACACACAACACAATACTCAAGACCTACAGTAATCTAGCATTTGATAAATCCCCAAACTCACTTCTGGAATAAGAACTCATATTTGACAAAAATTGCTGGGATAACTGAAAAATAATATATAAGAAACTCAACATAAAGTATGTTATTTTTTTATAAAATGTAAAAATATTTTCTATTTTGATTGTCAGTACAACCATGCCAGTAGTTGGACAAATAATCATATCCATAGTATCCAATCAGCCACCAAGTTGTCAATGACTCTGTGCTGATGACATTGTGCATCTCTTACTTAAATCTAATTCATGCATAAATTAAAACATTACCCTCATGATATCATTGTTCCTCTTCAAGAATGAAGAAAAAATGATCTTCCTAATGCCTAATGGTTCTAGTTATCAAAAGACATTTGCATGTCTCCTGACAATGTCAGAGGAATTAGCTTCAGGAGGAGAAAGTGAGATAGAGTTATAGCAAAACAATTGTTAGACCCAATTCTGGATGTCACATATTGACCTATCGTAGGTATGGGACAAGACTGGTAGTTCTGCTTTATCATAGACAAAGGTCATAAATCTTTTGGGGAACTTATACATCATAAATTATCAATTTATCAATTTATACATCATAATTCCAAATATTCAAGGAGTAGGCCTAAGGGTCTAGAGATAAGAAATTTTTCTGTAGGGAAATACTATGGAAAAATAAATAGGTTGGTCCTACTCTTATCTTTACATGGCTGCCAGTCCTAATATTTTTAGCAATTTACCACCACTTGGAAGTGACACTTGAAGATTCTGGGAAGCACTCCTTGGAGCCAGCTGCCTGGGTCTATTACTGAGCATAAATACTATTTTTTTCTCAATAATATTTTATTTTCCCACCTACATGAAATGTAGAATGGGATAAACTGAGTGAAGACCTCAAATAAGAATGTGACCTTGACCTATGCCCTAATTGTGACTTGAGACTTTGCAATAACAAGTTGAGTTATAGCTAAAAGCTGCAGGTTCAGATTATCTTAAACATTTCCTCCTGTCTCTCCCCTAACTTTTTGTTAGCATTTAAGTATCTAATAGGTCAAGTGTGTTCTGAGGTCAATATTTAGTCTCTGGGTAAATTAGAACTCACCTGCTAATGGGAAAAAAGGTCAGGAGGAGTGGTGGGGGCTTCTGGATAGGGTCTATATAATCTCGTGTTTGCAGTTTGCATTTTACATTCCTCTACTGACACCTTGTCAACATTGCAACAAGGAGAGTTGTCCTTTTTCTTGAGATTATAATAAATCCTTTTTTTGCTTTTTACCTCGAGAGTCTCTGATTTTAATTTGGGTAAGGGTTGCTGTCCCACACAGTTTTGGGGGCTTGTTTTGGGATATTTTCTGTTCATGAGGGGTCTCTCCCAAACCGAATCCTTGTGGCAGGCACCCTTTGGAGAGTTCTCCTGGTCCTTGGACTCAACTTGAGAACTTCCACTCCAGTTGGGTAAATTCCTGAAGAGACACACTTGGAGAAAACAAAAACAGAAGCGGGCTGGAGAAGATAGAGGATTCATTCAGCTCAGGAGATAAACCAGCTGGGAAAAATTTGAAATATGTCAGGTAAGTTGTGTACAACCCAGGGAGGGCAAGAAACTGGTGAGATGGGGGAAGAGACACTGAAGTGATTTATAGGACTTTCCCTTTGCCAAGAACTGGTGAGCTGCCTGGGTGACTGGGATTGGAATTGGGAGAATTTAAGTGGATAGAATCTATAAAAGGTTTTCCCCTTGATACTGGGAAACTTTAAGCAGTGTCCACAAGGGTTCTCCTATTTTCCTTTGGTAAGAGTGAGTGAATCCCCCACCAAAGAGAACAGGATACTGTGAACCTTGGGAAAGAAACAATCTAAAGTAGTTGGCTCTAAAAACCTATCTAATGTCCTGGGAAGATGGCCCTTTAGGAAGAATTGGGATGAAGTACCAAAATTTATAGGGATTAAATACTATTGTTTTGTTTGGGCAGGTACCTAATCAATACTTGGCTGGCCAGCTCCAAAGGCTGCAACTCCAGAACTACTCTTCCATCCCAAGGTGGGCCCAAGAAAAGGAGCTAGATCAATTTAGAAAAGCAGTTTGTATATATGTGTGTGTGAAAGAGAGACAGAGAGACAGAAAGAACCTGTGTTTTTGTCTTCTTTGTTTCTCTCAGACAACTGAATTATGGTGACTAGCTCTCTGGAGGATGTCAGTACCAGCTGCAGTCCTCTTAGAAGAGGAGCCACGAGGTAGGAACCCACATGGACGGTCAAATATGAAGTTTGTTTATTTCAAGTTCTCTCAGCCTTAAATACCTTAATACAATTATATCACTACAACACACTGAGCATGTGCCAACTATAGTACCATTACATCAATACAGCACACTGAGCATGTGCTAACTATAGTACCATTACATCAATACAGCACATTGAGCATGTGCTAATTATAGTACCATTACATCACTACAGCACACTGAGCATGTGCTAACTACAGTACCATTACATCACTACAGCACACTGAGCATGTGCTAACTACAGTACCATTTCATCACTACAGCACACTGAGCATGTGCTAACTATAGTACCATTACATCACTACAACACACTGAGCATGTGTTAACGATAAGCACTTTGCTATTATGTAAATGTATCTTTACTGCAAGTATCTCTGCTTCTAGTAGAACACAGGTTGTCACGCCCCCTTGACTTCTCAGGAAGGTTGAAATGACTCTAGCCAAACCAGACATTGTCGGCAGGTTCCCTCTGGGCTGAAGGATCTTATACCTCATTGAAAGTTTCGCCACTGTCTGTGGCCCTCTACAATTAATATTTCCAGAAAAGTTTATAGAGAATCCTTGATTGGAGGAAATTGAACAATTTTTTAGGATGAAGAAAGTTAATTCTGACAGGAATGTGAAATTAGGACTATAAGTTTTAATTGGTTGTACTGAGTCATTTTAAAGCTGTTCCCATTGTGTAGGGAAATTCTGAGAACAGTGGTCTATGTCTTTATCCCTTCAAACATAGTTAATACCTGAACATGTTTTGATATAGATTGGTTATTGAGTATCTTAAAGTAAAATGATTTGTGTGATGTTGAATTTAAAACCCATCTACTTAGATATGAATCTGTGAACTTTCTGGGATGAATTACTGTTATCAACATATAGTTAATACTTATTTAGGATATGTAATCTTTGAGAACTAAATTCACCTGAAGCTTTGACTAATGAGACTTGCTATTTGAGATAAAATCTTTTGGGAATGTAGCTGATATTATTTGGAGTTTTGAATTCAGGTATAATTGTCTGATGAATCCTCAAGTTAGTAATCTACCATCTGAAAGGAATATGCCACAAGCTACTCAGAGGAATGCAATCCTGAATTGTTACAGGTGGACATTAGTATCTGGGCAAGAATTATGACAGTCTCCTCTTAAGATGGGATTCTTCTCAGTTTTCCAGTGGTGTTCCTTTGAATTAGAATTCACCTGATTATTCCTTAATCTGGCTATAAGGTGGAATTGTTATTGCATATAATTATTTAAAGTCAAACTAAACTAAGAATACTTTATTTTGTCATGTATGTGTTTTCAGGATGAGCCTTGAAGGACAAGTTTTTGATTATAATCATGTTCCTGCTTTTTCCTCTTATACAAAATTTATATAATCAGGGCAAGTGGTCAATAGAAGCTATGAGCACAATTCCAGTATGTAACATCTTGAAGTTTCCTATTTGACAATATGTGACATTATATCCTAAATAAGTAGGTATTTGGTCTAGTTATTTGTCTGTTGCATATGTCTATTTCTTTTAGTATTTCTCTTGGTCCTGATTTTCCTGGTAGAAATCTTTATGTGTGAAGAATTATCCACTCCAATTACTGGGAACACAAATGGTTTGGACGATAGATGGTCCCAGATGGGAGTATGCTGAATAGGTTTATTAGACTCCAGGTCATGGTTGAAATAATTGCAAACCAGATGACAAAGACACTGGATTTGTGCACAGATCAAGCCACTCATTCTAGAGAAGCAGTACTCCAGCACAGATTGGTTTTAGACTACTTGTCGGCTGAAGAAGGTAGAGTTTGTGGGAAATGAAATTTTTGCTGTGTGAAAATTGATGATACTGGACAGGGAATTTGGAGATTGCCAAAGACTTCAGAAAATTGGCCCATGTCCCCATTCCAGACCTGGTCCTCACCAGATGTCACCAAATGACAGCAGGTATCAAAAGTTGGGGTTCACCTAGAGAATGAACTAAAAAACTATTAGAATTAATCCACAACTTTAGCAAAGTTGCAGGATACAGAATAAATCCACATAAATCATCAGCATGTTTATATATCACCAACAAAATGTAACAGCAAGAGATACAAAGAGAAAATCCATTCAAAATAACTATCAATAGTATAAAATATTTGGGAATATATCTGCCAAGGGAAAGTCAGGATCTATATGAGCAAAACTACAAAACACTCTCCACACAAATAAAGTCAAATCTAAACAATTGGAAAAACATCAAGTGCTCTTGGATAGATCAAGCGAATATAATAAAGATGGCAATACTACCTAAACTAATCTATCTATTTAGTGCTATACCAATCAAACTCCCAAGAAATTATTTAACTGACCTAGAAAAAATAACAACAAAATTCATCTGGAAAAACAAAAGGTCAAGAATTTCAAGGGAATTAATGAAAAAAATGCAAATGAGGGTGGCCTAGCTGTGCCAGATCTAAAACTATATTATAAAGCAGTGGTCACCAAAACCATTTGGTACTGGATAAGAAATAGAGTAGTGGATCAGTGGAATAGGTTAGGTTCACAGGACAAAATACTCAATGACAATAGTAATCTAGTGTTTGATAAACCCAAAGACCCCAGTTTTTGGGATAAAAACTCACTATTTGACAAAAACTGCTGGGATAATTGGAAACTAGTATGGAAGAAATTAGACATTGACCCACACCAACACCATATACCAAGATAAGGTCAAAATGGACTCATGATCTAGGCATAAAGAATGATATTATAAACAAATTAGAACAATGTAGGATGGTTTACCTCTCAGACCTGTGGAGGGGGAAGGAATTTGTGACCAAAGAAGAACTGGACATCATCATTAATCACAAAATAGGTAAGTTTGACTATATCAAGTTAAAAAGTTTTTGTACAAACAAAATGAATGCAGACAAGATTAGAAGGGT
Source organism: Myrmecobius fasciatus (assembly GCA_023553655.1). NCBI lineage: Eukaryota > Metazoa > Chordata > Mammalia > Dasyuromorphia > Myrmecobiidae > Myrmecobius > Myrmecobius fasciatus. The sequence goes on from JAJPUD010006995.1 coordinate 16,106, forward strand.
AGCAGTAAACTGGGAAAATATTTTCACATACAAAGGTTCTGATAAAGGCCCCATTTCTAAAATATGTAGAGAATTGACTCAAATATATAAGAATTCAAGCCATTCTCCAATTGATAAATGGTCAAAAGATATGAACAATTTTCAGATGAAGAAATTGAAACTATTTCTAGTCACATGAAAAGGTGCTCCAAATCACTATTGATCAGAGAAATGCAAATTAATCAACTCTGAGATACCACTACACACCTGTCAGATTGGCTAAAATGACAGGAAATGATAATGACAAATGTTGGAGGGGATATTGGAAAACTGGGATACTGATATATTGTTGGTGGAACTGTGAACGGATCCAACCATTCTGGAGAGCAATTTGGAACTATGCTCAAAAAGTTATCAAACTGTGCATACCATTTGACCCAGCAGTGTTTCTACTGGGCCTATATCCCCAAGAGATTTTAAAGGAGGGAAAGGGATCCACATGTGCAAAAATGTTTGTGGCAGCCCTTTTTGTAGTGGCAAGAAACTGGAAATTGAAAGGATGCCCATCAATTGGAGAATGGCTGAATAAATTATGGTATATGAATGTGATGGAATATTATTGTTCTGTAAGAAACGACGATTTCAAAGAGGCCTGGAGAGACTTGCATGAACTGATGCTGAGTGAAATCAGCAGAACCAGGAGAACATTATACACAGCAACAAGACTGTACGATGATCAATTCTGATGGACATGGTTCTCTTCAACAATGATGTGATTCAAACCAGTTCCTATTGTTCAGCAATGAAGATAGTCATATACATCCAGAGAGAGGCCTGGGGGAACTGAGTGTGAACCACAACACAACATTTTAACGCTTTCTGTGAATATTTCCATGCATTTTGTTTTCCTTCTTAGGTTGTTTTTTTTTTTTCTTCTCTTTCTAGATCTGATGTTTCTTGTGCAGTAAGATAACTGTATAGATATGTATAGATATATTGGATTTGTCATATAATTTATCATATTTAGCATGTATTAGATTACCTGTCATCTAGGGGTGGGGGGTGGGGGGAAAGAGGGGAAAAGCTTGGGAAAAAGTTTTTTGCAAAGGTCAGTGTAGAAAAATCACTCATATGTTTTGTAAATAAAAAGCTTTTAATAAAAAAAATAAAAAAAGTTGGGGTTCAGTCATGTGAAAAATTCACAATGGGCAGACTCTTTGGCAAAAAGTAGATTTGGGGAAATAAATTACAGACAAAATTAAAGGATACCATAGATACCAGAAATGATAAATATGAACTAAGAATTGGGAGCACATATCTGAAAGATAAGTTCCTCAGTGGAACTCACAATTTCTCAATAGAAAGGGAGCACCCCATGAGATTGGGGCATGCCTTTAGTTGGCAGCCTAATTCCTAAAAAGAGACTTAGCACCCTAAAAGAATTAGATGTAAGGAGAAGTGGGGTTGGGAAGCATAGTAGAGTTAGGGGAGGTACCATGTGGCATGGGGAAGGGAAAAGACACCACAAGGCAGAATATTGTGGTAGGCTGACCCAAAGAAAAGCAACAGCCATGGGATGGTCCACGAATAGGTTTTATAGGGAAAATTTATAAATTTTCATTTTCATGTCAGGATTTTCACAGAGTGTGGGTTTTAGGAGCTTGACATAATGAATTTTTTTATTGAAGCTTTTAATTTTTATTTCAAAATATATGCAAGGATAATTTTTTACCATTGACCCTTGCAAAACCTTGTATTCCAACTCTTCCCCTCTCCCACCTCCTCCCCTAGATGGCAACTAATCCAATATATGTTAAACATGATTAAATATATCTAAATTGAATATAGGCATACATACTTATACAATTATCTTGCTGATTAAGGAAAATCAGATTAAAAGGAAAAAAAATTCAAGCAAATAACAACAAAAGAAATGAAAATGCTCTGTTGTGATCCACATTCAGATCCCACAGACCTCTCTCTGGGTATAGATGGCTCTCATCATCTTAAGAGCATTGGAATTGGCCTGAATCATCTCATTGTTGAGAAGAGCCATGCCCATCAGAATTGATCATCATATAGTCTTGTTGTTGCCATGTACAATGATCTCCTGGTTCTGCTCATTTCACTCAGCATCAGTTCACCTGAATCTCTCCAGGCCTCTCTGAAATCGTCCTGCTGGTCGTTTCTCACAGAGCAATAATATTCCATAACATTCATATACCATAATTTATTCAGCCATTCTCCAGTTGATGGGCATCCACTCAGTTTCCAGTTTCTTGCCACTACAAAAAGGGCTGCCACAAACATTCTTTCCCATGTGGGGCCCTTTCCTTCCTTTAATATCTCTTTGGGATATAGGCCCAATAACCTTTTGAGTATAATTCTAAATTGCTCTCCAGAATGGGTGGATAAATAGCTTGGATTTCTTTTTTTTTATTTTTTTTCTTTTTTATTTTATTTTATTTGCATAACATATGTGTGGGTAATTCTTCAACAATAACCCTTACATAGCTTTCCGTTACAAATTTTTCCCCCCAACTCCCCACCCCTCCCCTAGATGGCAGGATATCCACTACATGTTAATTATGTTAAAATATTGGCAAATCGAATATATGTATACATATTTCCAAACTTATCATTGTTGTGCAAGAAAAATCTTATCTACACAAACGATATATCAGATAAAGGAAACACAATGTAAGCAAACATCAATCAAGGAGTATGAGAATGTTATGTTGTGGTCCACATTTCATATCCCTCTCTCTGGGTGTATATGGCTTTCTTCAGTGAACAATTGGAGGTGGTTTGAAACATTTCATTGTTGAAGAGAGCCATGTCCATCAGAATTAATCATCATAGAGTACTGTTGTTGCCGTGTATAATGATCTCCTGGTTCTGCTCATTTCACTCAGCATCAGTTCATGTAAGTCTCTCCAGGCCTCTCTGAAATCATCTTGCTGGTCATTTCTTACAGAACAATAATATTCCATAATATTCATATACCATAATTTATTCAGCCATTGTCCAATTGATGGGCATCCATTCAGTTTCCAGTTTCTTGCCACTACAAAAAGGGCTGCCACAAACATTCTTGCACATGTGGGGCCTTTTCCTTCCTTTATGATTTCTTTGGGATATAAGCCCAATAGAAATGCTGCTGGGTCAAAGGGTATGCACAGTTTGATAACTTTTTGAGCATAGCTCCAAATTGTTCTCCAGAATGGCTGTATCCGTTCACAGCTCCACCAACAATGCATCAGTGTCCCAGCCCTCCCACAACCCCTCCAACATTCATTATTAACTTTTCCTGTCATTTTAGCCAATCTGACAGGTGTGAAGTGGTACCTCAGGGTTGTCTTGATTTGCATTTCTCTGATCAACAGTAATTTGGAGCACCTTTTCATATGACTATAAATAGTTTTAATTTCATCCTCTGAAAATTGTTCATATCCTTTGACCATTTATTGATTGGAGAATGGCTTGAATTTTTGTACATATGAGACAATTCTCTATATATTTTAGAGATGAGACCTTTATCAGAACCCAATTTATTGGGTTGATTTCCCAATTTATTACTTCCCTCCTAATCTTGTCTGCATTGATTTTGTTTGTACAAAAACTTTTTAACTTAATATAGTCAAAGTTATCTATCTGGTTTTCAATTAAGAGTTCCAGTTCTTCTTTGGACATAAATTTATTCCATCTCCATGGGTCTGAGAGGTAAACTATATTACATTCCTCTAATTTACTTATAGTATCACTCTTTATATCCAGATCATGAATCCATTTAGATCTTATCTTGGTATGTGGTGTTAGATGTGGGTCAAGCCCTAATTTCTTCCACACTAGTTTCCAGTTTTCCCAGCAGTTTTTGTCAAATAGTGAATACTTATCCCAAAAGCTGGGGTCTTTGGGTATATCAAAAACCAAATTGAATAGCTTGGATTTCTGATTGGACCACCTCCCCAAAGGGGCTAATGGGACCATGGAGCTAAACTGATCTCCATTATCAGAAGCTTCTTCCTGCTTGCCTAAGGGAGTAATTTCTATCAATTCCTAATTATAACTAATATTGAAGACCTCATCACTCACCATTTAATACCTCTTGGTGGTCTTGATCTGGAGGCAGCTGGTGGAAACAGGTTCTTTGGTTCCTGCTGATAGCTTTAAATGCAATCATACTACTCCCTGTCTGCCTCCTCTGTGTGATATAGCTTATCACAAGAATAGTACAGACATCCCGGGTCAGGATGGTAAAGACAGGGGGGAGGGGAGGCCCAGTTAGGCTTGGAGTATTAAAAGGATGAGGATGGGCACCCAGAGAGAAAAAGAACAAACCAGGCCCAGAGAGATTGGAGACTGAGGAAAAGATGGTTGAAGAAATATATCAAGAATGGTTTCAGAGGTCTTCAAAGGTTAATAGAGAGGAGGGATTAAATGGTTTAAACTGAGGGAAGACCTCTCATAAGAATGTGGCCTCACCAAAGAAGAATTCAAGTACATTATTGAATGCAAAATGGATAATTTTGATTATATTAAATAAAAAAGTTTTTGTACAAAGAAAACCAATATAGACAAGATAGAAGGAAAGCAATAAACTGGGAAAAAATTTTATATTCAAGGGTTCTGATAAAGGTCTCATTTCTAAAATAGAGAATTGACTCAAATTTGTAAGAATTCAGGCCATTCTCCAATTGATAAATGGTCAAATGATATAATTTTCAGATGAAGATATTAAAACCATATCTAGTCATATGAAAAGGTTCCCTAAATCACTATTGATCAGGGAAATGCAAATTAAGACAACTCTGAGGTACCACTACACATTTCTCAGATTGGCTAAAATGTCAGGAAAAGATAATAATAAATGTTGCAAGGGGATGTGGGAAAACTGAGACACTAATACTTTCTTGGTGGAGTTGTAAACTGATTCAACCATTCAGCAATTTGGAACTATGCCCAAAGGGCTATCAAACTCTGCATACCCTTTGATACAGCAATGTTTCTACTGGGCTTATATCCTAAAGAGATCATAAAGGAGGGAAAAGGACCCACATGTGCAAAAATGTTTGTGACAGCCCTTTGTGTAGTGGCAAGGAACTGGAAAGAGTGTATGCCCATCAGTTGGAGAATGACTGAATAAATTATGGTATATGAATGTTATGGAATATTATTGTTCTATAAGAAATGATCAGCAGGATGATTTCAGAGACCTGGAGATACTTGCATGAACTGATGCTGAGTGAAATGAGTAGAACCAGGAGATCATTATACATGGCTACATTATATGATTATATGATGATCAATTCTGATGAACATGGTTCTCGTCAACAATGAGATGATTCAGGCCAGTTCCAATGGTCTTTTGATGACCCAGAGAGGAATGTGGGGACTGAATGTGAATCACAATTTAGCATTTTCACCTTTTTTTCTTTGCTTGCATTTTGTTTTCTAACTTTTCTTTTTTGATCTGATTTTTTTTGTGAGATATGATATTTCTGGAAATATGTATGGAAGAATTGCACATGTTTAACATATATTAGATCGCTTGCTGTCTAGGGGAGAGGGTGAGGGGAAGTGAGGGGAAGAGAGGGAAAAAATTAGAACACAAGGTTTTGTAAGGATGAATGTTAAAAATTATCCATGTATATATTCTGAAAAAAAAGCTTTAATTATAAAAAGAATGTGGCTTTGACCTATGCCCCAATTGTGACTTGAGACTTCGCAATAAAAAGTTGTTATAGCTAAAAGCTACAGGTGTCTGATTATCTTAGATAAACATTTCCTTCCTATCTCTTTCCACCCCACATACCTTTTCATTAGCATATAAGAACCTAATAGGTAAAGTGTGTTTTGGGGGAATCAATATTTAGTCTCTGAGTAAATTAGAACTCACCAGCCAATGCGAGAAAAGGTCAGAAGGTGGACTGGGAGCTTCTGGTTAGGGTACATATAATCTTGTGTTTTGTAGTTTGCACTTTGCACTCTTCTGACACCTTATCTGTTGTGAGTTTTCCTTTCTCTGGAGATCGTAATAAATCCCTTTTAACTTTTTTACCTTCAGAGTCTCTGATTTTAATTTGTGTAAGGGCTGCTGTCCCATACTCAAAAGATGGTTTTCAACATTCATACTCATAAGATTTTAAATTTCAAATCCTTCTTTCTCCATTACATCCCTCTCATCCTCAAGAAAGCAAGAAATCTGATACAGGTTATACATGTACAGTTATTTTAAACATATTTCCGTATTTGTCATAGTGTGAAAAAAAAACAGATCAAAAAGAAAAAAACATGAAAGAAAAAAGCAAACCAAAAAAACCCCCATGAAAATAGCATGCTTTGATCCACATTTACTCTTTATATTTCTCTTCCTAGATACAGGTGGCATTTTCTTTTTTCTTTTCTTTAAATCAATAAACAAGCATTTCTTTATTTTTAAAGCCTTTTATTTTCAAAACATATGCATAAATTTCAAAATTCACCCTTGCAAAACCTTGTTTTCTAAATCTCTCCCTTTTCCCACCCCCTCTCCTAGATGGCAAGTGATACAATATATGTTAAACATATTCATTTCTTCTATATGTATTTCCACAATTATCATGCTGCACAAGAAAAATCAGATCAAAAAGTCAAAAAAAGAGATAGTAAACAAAAATGCAAGCAAATAAAAAAGTAAAAATACTACATTGTGATCCATACTCAGTTCCCACAGCCCTTTTTCTGGATGCAGATGACTCCATCACAAGACCATTGGAAGCAAATGGCCTTTTCCATTGCAAATCTATTAGAATTTTCATGGATCACCACATTACTGAGAATAGCTAAGTCTATCAAAGCTGATCACCACATAATATTGCTGTTGCTATGCACAGTTTTCTCCTGGTTCTGCTCACTTCACTCAGCATCAGTTCATGTAAGTCTTTCCAGGCTTTTCTGAAATCAGCCTGCTCATCATTTCTTATAGAACAGTAATATTCCATTACATTCACATACCATAACTCATTCAGCCATTCCTCAATTGATTGAGTCCTTTTCTCTTTTTTATGATAGCTTTATTTTCTTCATCTGAAAATTGACTGCTCATATTCTTTGATCATTTATCAATGGGGGAATGACTTGTATTCTTATAAATTGGACTCAATTTTCTATATATTTTGGAAATGAGGTTTCATCACAAACACCAGCTGTAAAATTCCTCCCTCCTTCCCCCACTTTCCCCCTCAGTTTTCTGCTTGCCTTCTAATATTGGTTTCATTGGTTTTATTTGTGCAAAGCTTTTTAATTTAATGTCAAAAATAGCCATTTTGCATTTATAATACTGTCTAGTTCTTCTTTGGTCATAAATCCCTTCCTTCTCCAAAGATCTTAACAGGTAAACTCTTCTTTGCTCTCCTAATTTGCTTTTAGTATCACTCTTTATGTATAAATTATGAACCCATTTCAACCTTATCTTGGTATAGTGTGTGATATGTTGGTCTATCTAGTTTCTGCCATACTATTTTCCAATTTTCCAAGCAATTTTTGCCAAATAGTGAGTTCTTATTACAGAAGCTGGAGTCTTTGGATTTATCAAATACTAGGTTACTAGTCATTGTCTATTGTATCGTGTACCTAACCTATTCCATTGATCCACTTCTCTATTTCTTATCAAATTTACAGGCTCACAAGGTTCGATTCATACATTAAGTTCCTTGCTTACAACTAAAGCAAGGTATAATTATTTTCAAGGTAAGAGTATCAGCAGATATAAAAATTGGTTTACACTGTAGCATAATACATGATAGTCATTGAAAACATTTGAGCTTGATAGCTTAAACTATTAAGCTCAAAACTATATTTCCTAAAAAACTTTCTTTACTCCCCTCATCCTCATTTGGCATTTTCTAATTCGCCAATTATAAATATTAACAATAAAATTAAAACAATCATTTGTGATATTTTACCTTAAAAATCAATAAAAAAAATAAGCACTTTATGTGCCTGGAATTGTGTTAGGTCCTGGGCATACATGTGTTTATAAAGAAGTCTTAGAGGCCTTCTTAAGATGATAACGGCACTTCTGAAGTTTGCCAAAATGACAATGTCTCTGAGGTTATAATGATTACATCTTAACTTCTAGAGTGAAAGAATCTAGAAACTGGGATTCCAAATTTGAAGATCCTAATAGCAACAAAATTAGGAATACCTGTTAAGATCTTTTTTCAGCAAACTTCAGGATGGTCTCACTCTTCAGTGGTCTGAAGTGGAGATAATTTGCCATTGTTCAATCATTTTTAGTCATGTCTGCCTCTTTATGGCTCTATTTTAAGTTTTCTTGGAGTGGGTTGCTATTTCTTTTTCCAGTTCATTTTTACAAATGAGGAGACCAAGGCAAATAGGATTAAGCGAGTTGTCCAGTGTCAAACACTTAGTAAAGCTAAGAAGCCAGATTTGATGTCACTAAAATGAGTCTTCCTCATTTCAAGCCCAATATGCTAACCACTGAATCACTTAGCTGCCCTGGAGATCATATACCTGGGAATGAATAGTCTTTACATAATATTAAAAGTTTTGCAGGAAATAAAAAATATTCCATACACAAAGGTATAAAAACAATATAGTTTCATTATTTTGCCTTATTTCTCAATATTATTTAATAATGAGATGGGGCAAAAAGGAGACATTTTAGCATGCCTCAGTCAGTTACAATTGGTGCCTTGGTATAAGGAAAATAATTATAAGTCAAAATAAGTAACTAAGAATTGTTCAGTTATTATCTAACAATTCTATAATAATTAAAACCATAACAATCAATGTCAAAATAAGAATTATTCAGTTATTACTTAACAATTCTATAATAATTTAAACCATAATAATTAATGTCAAATAATCTATAAACATGTTGACAACCAATAATTAACTGGACAGCCAGTAACCAATATAAACAGTGATAGGTGATTTTCCAAATGAATCATTTCTATATTGTATAAGCAACTTTCTCACAATTTAGTTGCATACTAAATTTCATGGTTCTTGAAGGCTATATTTTTTCATGTTTTTATTCTTCTTTAGATATTCTATAAGGTGAGGACTATTTGTTATTTTTAAGAAAACTATTAGAATATCTAAATGAATTTAGGATTAAACAATCTATTAATAAATAGCTATATAATTACCCTTCTCCCATTTGAAAGGGTGAGGTAGGAAGCCTGTGAATGTGTATAGGTATATATACTTGAGTATTTTTTCATGGGTAGAAATTGTTCATACAGCTTTTGTTTTACTATATAAATTTACAAAATTCACATATCATATACACCATATTAATCTGAAGTTTTTAAGTCCAAAAGTCAAATTACTATGATTTAGATTTTGCAGGTTAAAAATTAAAAGGTTTTTGTGTTCTACACACATTCCTACAGAAGCTTATGTTTTCTTTTTTCTCTCTCAATTTATGGGTCCCTGAAAGTTATTTTTTCTTTTCTCACAGAAACTATTTTATAAACATTTTTTGCAGACAAATTAAGAAATTGTTAAGGTTGTATTATTCTATCCAAAACTAAAAGTCTGAAAGTCTTTTTCTCACAGATACTCAGACTTCTAAAGATCTTATGTGTTTTTATCACAACTAAGTTAATTGTTACATTGGACTTAAATTATAGTATCTATGACATTAAGTATAAAAATAATTAGAATACTTCACAAATTGTTACTAGTGGTCTGGGGCTAGGTGAATAGGTGCTACATAATCAAAGGGATGCCCTGGACTTAAATACAAAGTTCCTGATCATAAACCACACCTAACTTGGTGTGTGTGTGTGTGTGTGTGTGTGTGTGTGTGTGTGTGTGTATGAGAGAGAGAGAGAGATTTTATTTGTGGAGGTTGACCTACAGAAGATGATCTAAAGATGCCAATGACATTCTATTTCATGGCACATAGGTAAATTTAGTGTAGGTTTTAATGGCACTGGTGTCAAATAAGCTCCATCTCTTTCATACAGATATGCATGATGAAAAGAAATAAGGGAGAAAAAGTAGGAAGGGAAAGGAGGATAAAAAGAGAAAGAGAGGATACTCTTTAGTCTCATTAAATATACATGCAAATTCCATGAAATCTGGATGCATTTTACCAATCCTCAGGGGCATGTCTCCTGAGAAACTCCACTAAAAAATTCAAAATATAAAAATGTTGAATAATATTCTCATCATGATTAGGAAATACACATTCAAAAATATTCTTTGAGTCATAAATTTAGTTTTCTTTAAAGTTTCCAATGGAACAAATCTTAGGAATTTGAGAAATAGCTTCTCTTTTTTTCCTTTACTTCTTTCTTGCTTGGTTAGACCAAGCAGAGGAACAATTAGCCCTGCCCAAATTCTCCAATTAGATACATTCAGAGAAATTTCCTTGCTGAAAAAAATCCTCTTTCTCAAAATTATTCTACATGAAATAACTATTTACTCCTTTACTAAGCAGGTCTAGATCCTTTCATGTGCTAAAAGACTCAGGTAAAGATGAAAGGACACTTTTACAGTATTGGGCTCCTTCTATATAACTAGGAAGAGACACAAGAGTGAATTAGCTTTAAAAACATTTTCTGGGATGATGGTGCTATTTGAGCTATTTCTGTTGCAAGAAGGGTTAAATCCTCTTTCAGAGGCACTAGAAATTTTTCTATGAACCCATCACTATTGTGTGGTTTCTTTCCCTTTCTCCCCTTCCAACCGTGCCAGGAGTGGCTCTTAAGAGTGGCATTTTCTATTGTTTTTACTGTTGGTAGAACCTCAATTTTTTTTAAAAGCTCCCAGTGTTTACTCTTCATAATCAAACACTCAAATGGTGGAGTGCAGCATTTGCATCCATTTCCAATTTCCAGCTACCTTCTGTTCTACCTAACTTCTTCCCCCCTTTCTGTTCTGATTTTTTCCCACTTATTTTGTCAATTACATGTAAAGTTAGTTTTCATCATTCATTTTTTTTAAGATTTTGAGTTCAAAATTTTTCTTTTCTCTACAGCAACTAGTTTGATGTTATAAATGTACAATCATGTAAAATATTAACATTAGTCATGATCAGGAAAAAAGAGGAAAATCATTAAAAAACCCCACAGATTTAAAAAAGTGAAACGAGTATGCTTTGATCTGCATTCAGTTTCCATAGTTCTTTCTCTGGATGTGAATGACATTTTCTGCCACAAATCTTTTGAAATTGTTTTGGATCATTGTATTGCTGAGAAGAGCTAAGTCTATTTTGGTTGACTATCACAAAATGTTGCTGTTACTGTGTACAGTGTTCTCCTAGTTCTGATCACTTCACTCAGCATCAGTTCATGCAAGTCTTTCCAGCTTTTCCTGAAATTGGTTTGCTCATTTCTTTAAAAATATTCCCCAGTTGATGGGCATCCTCTTAACTTCCAATTCTTAGCTGCCACAAGAGCTGCTACAAGTATTTTTGTATATAACTGGGTCCTTTTCCATTTTTTATGGTCTCTTTAGGGATATAGACCTAGTAGTGGTATTACTGGATCAAAAGGTATGTTATATCAACCCCAAATTCTACACTACCTTTGCTATCTATGGAGTAACTCTTTCCAGTTGGGGCTCATTTATCTTTACTGCTTTCTCAAATGGGATGTACCCATTTAGCTGGCCATTGGAAAATATGAATCCTCCCTCTCACTTTCTCATTTCTTTTTTTTCCCAAGCCATGGTATATCTTCCATTTGGGGAGTCTCCATAATCCTGTTTCTGACATCAACTGTTTGTTGATCATAGAGAGTCTTAAGTCTGTGGAATGTGCCAAGTTATAGGAAATATAACATGGCAGCAAAAATAACAAAATGATAGAAAATAGATGGGACTGGGTGGGGCTTAGACCTCTAATAGCAGAGGAGGCCAATAAAATCATTGGGATGTAGGATGGTAGCCACTGGTGAATTCCCTTAGAGAATCATGAGTTTAATTTAGAGGCTTCACTGTCTCAGCCAGAGAAGTGCTTTTTATATGAAATAGAGGTTTTTTTTTTGGCAGGTGTTCCAATTAAAAAAAAATCTTCATCACTTAACACAATGCATCAAATAACTCATGCTTAATAAGATTTTTGCAAATTGATTGGTTATATAGGCACCAGCAGAATTAGATCTTGCCCAATTGTTTCCCTTTGGTTCAGTACCTGGGTGTTATACCAAGTACTAGGAGTAGGAATGTCTATCGGCTAGATTTAGGCAGAGGTCATTATATATCTGAAACCAAGAGAGATCCTTTATTCATCCTGCATTTCCATGATAAATTCTTCCACAAATCCTCTATCTCATGTATCAAGGCAGTACTATGGACCTCTGGAAATTTAGAAATAAGAAATTGGCATGCAATATGCCTAAGAATGGAGAAATCTGAATGTGTCCACATAGAGCATAAGACCCCTTAATTTCACTTCCTTGGACCCTGAGCAAGACCTTTGGTTGTCTATTCATAATTTTTTCCATGTAGCTGGGAACAGAGAAGTAGAGATGGCAAACTTCAATGGAATGAATAACCACTGCCAGCTTCTTGTTGCTTCCACTACAGCCTGATCTTGAAGCAATGAAGACAGATCTGGGGCAGATCCTGGAGAGCTATAGTGGCAAAGGTGGAGACCCTAGGATGCAGACAAGACCAACATGTGATTTTGACCTGAAAGACCAGTGAGCATATAGAGAAATTGTGTAGGACTGAACTATGAAACCTCAGCCACTGGTGTAGTCATACTGGGAATCTAATTCATTTCTTTAATAATATATAGGCTGAAGGTGGGGGCAACTCATCAAAATACTTTGAGAAATAAGTACAGTTACTGGACAATTTAACACAATGAGAATTACTAGTGTAAATTTCATGGGTTGGTCAGATTGAAGGAAATTTCTCAGATATGGATGGGAATGAGCCAATTAAAATATTCTGAATCTTGTTTCAGAGTGATATTTTATTTTCCCCAGGACTGAATTTTGTATCTGGCTAGCGAGTTGAAATAAACCAACCGCATATGTTGGAGGAAAAGATCTCTTGCTTAAATGATAGAGCCACCTTTGACCTTTTCTATTCTCCATGGCTAATAATTGCCATGGAGCAACACCTAATGGACTAGGGGATAGTCTATGTATTGCTATTTGATTAACTCCCTTGCTATGTGATAAAATGTGACAGTTTTATGAAGGCTATTGATCTAGTTCCTCAAATATTCTTTGGAATTCTTCACACCCCACCTTCATCCTGGCCTTCACCAGGTGACATGTCATTGCAAAACTACTCCCTATCAGAACTAATATTCTATTGGCATAGCCTTTGAGAACATAGGGTCACTTCTATGCCATGATGATACAACAATCTAAGGTTTCTGTGGATGGAGAAATGTAAGTTTTTATAAAATAGAAATAAAAGGAAGATTCCACACAAACCAATGTTTAATTCACAAATACCTTTTCTGCCACTTAGAACATTTACAATGATCTCTTTCTGCTCTGGGCATGGTGTGCAAGGAATTTTCCCAATTTAATTTATTTTTCTCATGTTTCAAGGGGTTAAGGAAAGCAAAATTTCTATCATGTTCTAATGTTAACAATCTAACTTTTTCTAATGATCCCAGTAAAACCAGACTTCTCATCTAAGAGGATCCAGGCCAGTGAATGTCTTCTTCTCACATTTGAGATGTGTGGCATATTTAGCATATCAGATTGCTTGCTGTCTTGGGGAGGAGGGAAGAGGAGAAAAATTTGGAACGCAAGATTTGCAAAGTTGAATGTTGAAAACTACCTTTGCGTGTATTTGGAAAAATAAAATACTATTTTAAAAAAAAGATGTGGGAAATAAATGTTTGGGGGAAGGAATTCCTATTTGCTACTCTATGCCTTAATCCTGGGGTTTGGGGCTAGAAGAATTCTTGCTAAAAAAAATCTTGCTATGGGAACCAGAGGAAGGAACATTAGATCTTGGGTCTACAAATAGGTCAGAGCATCCTAAAGCAGAGAGTCAGTATGCCCTCACATCTTCCATATTATAAAACTTTGATGAAGATATATAATCTGTTAGAATCAGGAAATTAATGACTCATCCTTTGGGGGAATAGAACAGAATGTGAAAAAGGATGGGAAAGTGGAATGTAGGTTGGAGAAGGCACACACAGGAGAGGGGATTGATGTAGAATTATTTGTGTAATGAGAGTTCCCATTCATGCTACACCAAGGTTAAATATATTCTTGGCTTGAACCCTTTTCCATTGCAAACTATTCATGAGCCAGTCACAAATCACTAGAAATGAAACATTTTATTGAGCCACACTAACAAGATACAACAGGAAAACACATGAAACAAAATCATTCTTATCCCTTTTTAAACCAATGGAAAAAAATACTTGACATCAATACAACCCATGGAAAAATTTTAAAAAAATCCTCAGAGAAATGGGGATGGGTTATAGATGAAATTTCTGATCCAAAAACACTGCAAGGAAAGTTGTCTTGAGTTGTTGCTCAAACAACTGAGAAGCTCTGCTTCTTCTAAGAAAAGTCCCCCCTAGGGATACTAGAGTGACAGAGTTATTGATGGAACAGGTCTCCAGGCAGCTCCTTGCCTCTTCAGCCATGTGCCTGAGACTTTCTTTCAGAAACCACCTCTATTGGTTAAAGAAATCTCCTCCCCCAAAAGTTATTGTGCAAACAAGTTCTTGTACTCTCTTTGCATGAGGTGTTTCTAAGTAGAAGAAATGCCTTTTTATGATATATACATATATCTTGTAATAAAAACAAAACAACAAAAAAAACACCTTTTTTTTTGGGTGGTAAATGGTTTAACAGCCTATTGTTGCTAGCCTTGTATTTCTAGATTGTAAGGCCTGTTTGTCCAAATTCTCCCAAAGCTGTAGTTGTACAATCATCTATGCAGGTAGCCGCCTCTATTCAAATTCCAATTACCTCTTTCATATCACAACACTTCATATATTTAATCTACATAGGGACATCCAGAATGGCATAGTGGATTAAACACCCGAGTTTGAATTAGTTATCCTAGGAAAATTACTTATTTAAGACTCTGTGGACCACAATTTCCTCATCTGTAAAATGAGAAGACACTCAGTGATGACCTCAAACGATCTTATTCAGCTTTAAATTTGGTCAAAGGAATTCTTTGATTAGCTTAATAAGCATATAATGCAATGAATTTTTTGGGAAACTTCATATCTTCCTTTGAAGTAAGGGAATGCCCCTCAGTGCCTCCTGAAGAATGGATGTCAATGGGGGGGGCTGACCCACAAATCTTTAACTATTCTTCAACTACTAGTTTCCCCTTTCAGAATTTGCTGGGGAGATCACTAAATATAGCTGGGGCTTAGTTCATACAGATGTGATTTTAAAGGCTCCTGAGAGTTCATATAAACCTTCAAGGTAACACTGCATTCACTAGGTATAGGACAGTCTTGATTCTGTCCCACATGCATACAAAAAATGTAAAGGATTCTTAGATGGCCATAAATTAATACAGACAACACACAAAGGCTTCTCAGTAGTTCATAAACAAGCAAAGTAGTCCTTCCCTTCCTCTGGGGAGTCTTTTTTTTAACCAGAGGCCTAAAGTGCTCCAAAACCAATAGCTTCCTGTGGCTTGCATTCTTCTTGGAAGGAAAACACATTGGGGTTGCCAAAGGGATTGCCCATCTATATTTCAATGAATGCCACTTTTCTATGATGATATATATCAGTCCCTCACACACCAATAAAAAACTCTCAGTGATTTTCCTTGGAGGGTAATATACTTTTGGTGTTTCTGAGAAAGATGATGCTCCAAAATTCTGATGTGTCCTTTGGCCCCAGAGATCCATAAGCCATTCAGCTTTATTGTACTACTCTGAGGTCTTTAACTTTCCCCAGAGGGAATATTACACCCACCATACAAGTGGACCCTTTTCTATCAAAATTATACCATTCATCACACACAAACATCAGAGAGTAAGATCCAGATCACATGCTACTTTCATATTGTGGCTCTAGTCCCTTGCGGATCCTCCTACAAGTACCAGAAATCGCATGATTTTTTTCCTCAGGAAATCACTCTTATCTCAACAGATATTGAATTCAAAGATGATGCTACCCAGGAAATATTTTTACTATGAAGCTGTAATTTGGTCTAACCATTCTGGAAAATTTGGAATTATACTAGGAAAATTGCATGTGCACAAACACATGCATGTATACACACACATATATATCCTTTAAATCAGTGACACCACTATTGAACATATTTACAGTAATGTTTAGTTAAGGTCATATATTCCTCAGCCACCACCTTTCTGAGAATTCTTGGTACTCAACTGTCCTGGCTACTGACTTCTTTTGTGCCAGGAAAACCAACACTCAGGGCTCTGATTTCAAATCTCTACTTAAGAGAAGGGGAAGAGAAAGGGAGAAAGCACACAGGTGAGAGTTTGCTCCATAATGCTTTCTCCCTTTTTCTTCCAAAGCCATGAACCCTGCAAGCACCTAGAACAAGCATTCATTGCCTCTCTTCAGAACAGGGCAAGCAAAAGTGATACTTCTAAATGCCCCTTTGTCTCTTTTCTACCTGCTTCTATCCCCAGAATTCTTCCTCTCCTTTTTTCCTTTCTACAAAATATTGATATGATAGTGAGGGAATCATGATTCTAAATTATGATATATTAATTCACTTCTATTCCATTCTCTCCTTATGTTTATCTTGTTTGAAATTTATTCATAGACTTTTACTGACTCAATGGTTTTCAAAGAATATGAATGTTTACCACCTTTGCCCCAAACCATCTGAAGTATGGAAGTGATAATTTCACATCTTTTTCTTGCTAACTGAGTATACTTTTCTTTTAATTGTTATTTTGTTTCATAAGTTTAGACAATCAATAATAAACATTTATTAAGTATTATTTTCCAGGCATTGTACTAAATGTTAAGGATACACACACACACACACACACACACACACACACACAAAGTCGGGGGAGGAAGGAGAGAGGCAAAAAGACAGTGTAAACTTTCAAGGAGCATGCAAGGGGTAGACAATATTCAAACTATGTATAAAAAAGCTACTTACAGCATAAATTGGAAATAATCAACAGAAGAATGATGCTAGAAATAATGGCAATCCAGCAAGGCTTTCTACAGGAGGCGGATTTTATCTGGTACTTGAAGGGTAGCTCTATTGTTTGGTTGTTTTCAGTCTGGTCTGACTCTCTGTGACCCCATTTGGGATTTTCTTTGCAGAGATACTGAAGTGGTTTTCCATTTCCCTCTCCAACTCATTTTACAGATGAGGAAACTGAGGCTTGTAGAAAAAAGTGACTGAGGAACAACAAGAAGGCTGTTGCCACTGAATCACAGAATATGTGTGTGTATGGAGGAATGGGGGTAAGGTGAAAGAAAACTGGAAAGGAAAGGGTGGGTTATGAATGCCAAGCAGATTTTATATTTGATCCTGGTGGTGATAGGAAGCCACTGAAGTTTCCTAACTAAGAGGGTGGCAATATCAGAACTTCACATTAGGAAGATCACTGACAGCTAAATGGAAGACAGATTGGAGTGTGTAAAGGCTTGCAGTGGTAGTACCAACCAGCAGGCTATTAAAATAGTCTAGATATGAAACAGTGAGAGCCTGCCATAGGGGAGAAAAAGGGAAATTTGGGAGAGATGTTGGAAGAAAAATTGACAGGCTTGGCTACAGATTGAATATGAAGGATGAGAGAGTGAGGAGCCAGGAATGATAGATTATGAGTCTGGGTGAGACTGAAAGGATAATGGTACTCTCAAAAATGGGAAAATTAGAAAGAAGCATTGATAAAGAATTTTGAGCATATTTATAGGAAATCCAGAAGTCCAATATGCAATTGGTCAGCAGAGGTCATTAGGTCAGCAGAGACATTAGGACTTGATAAGGAGATTTGAGAATGATTAACATAGAAATGATAATTGAATCCATGAATATTAAATACTCTTTACATCTGGTTTCATAATATCATAGATCCATTTTACATTTTGTAATGTGCTCTATTTCTTGTTTAGTCATAAATTCTTCCCTTTTCCATAGCTTTAGCAGATAAACTATTCCATATTTTCCTAATTTGCTTGTAGTATTAACTTTTATGTTTAAACC
>JAJPUD010006995.1:34223-76683 GCA_023553655.1 Myrmecobius fasciatus
AGTTGTTTCCTGCATTAAGACTTTGAATGCTTGATAGTTTAACTTGAGAAAGGACCTCACTGTCCAGTATCTTATCTTTCCAGGTGATCTTCAGAATTTTCCCAAGACAATTTAAATAGAAATGATTCAGTTTCCCGGCGTGTTATTAATATATTGTCCAAGTTTCATAGACATACAAGAATGAGTTCAGCACAACAGACCTTCAGTTTGATACATAGCCCAATATCTCTTCTCTCCCACGCTTTCCTTTAGAGTCTCCCAAACACTGAGCTAGTTCTGCAAATGTGTGTCAAATTCATTTTGTATATGTACATCCCTAGAAAGTAAACTTATCCACAATTTCTCCCTTTGCTGTAATAACCAATGATCCCATGTATAGATGGTGCGATACTGTATGATGGAAAACGTGTGTATGTGTGCCCATGGGCATGCATGCTAATTGTTAGGCCAAAATTAGCACAAGTGGCAGAAATTTAATCCATACTCAGTTGCATCTCAGCCCCAAAGGCTGCATTGACAGGCACAAAACAGAGCAAACAAAAAAATCATGTAAACTCTCCCTCAATTAGTCTTGACGTAGCCTTTTCAGGTTAAATAATTTTTATCATCAATGTGGTAACTGATTTTGATGCTTTTTTCATTCATTGATGCATTTTTTCATTTCACAATGCTAAAACCTTGGGAGCAGGCACACAATCTAGCTTCACTCCACTGGGGAGTGGGAAAGGGTGAGCACATCATCCATTATCCAGAATCTGTACAAGTATGCCATCATGAAACCAAATTTTGCTATAATTTCTCACTAGCTCTTGTAAGTACTAAAAGGCCTCTTCACTTCATCAAAGAAGCATTGTGTACAGACCTCTATTTTGCTCTTGGCATTTCTCCTGGAGTTGTCAAGAAACAAATATCATATCAACCTTTCCTTGGCCCTTTCTGAAGCCACATTGGCTCTTGGGCAGATGACTCGTGATGGATCGGCCATTAAGGAGAACTCTGGAAAGAATCTTGCCATCAATAACCAAAGAAAAACTCCCCTGTGACTGTCACAGGACAACCTATTTCCCTTTTCTTTATAGAGATGGACAATGTAGGCATCCTTGGACTCCTGGGGGATAATGTTGCCATATAACCCAGGAAATTTCAGTCAGCTTTTGTATGCCCACAATCTTGAAAATCTCAGCTGCAATAGAAATCAGCACCAGGCATTTTCCAGCATTAGAAGAGTCTAACGGCATAAAAATCCTTTTTCCTTTTCTTCAGTTTAATTAGACACAGATTGACATCAACCTGAAGTATGCTGTTAATAATTTCAGCATTTGATTGGTGGTGGTCTGTTTAAAACACTACAAAAGTGTCCACTATGTCTCCAGGATCATGTCCTTATCAATAATCAATATGAATCCATCAGCACTGAATAGTTGAGATTCACCATACATGTCTGCCCTACAAATAGCCTTCAAAGCATCATAAAAGTGCTTTCTGTTATTGTGAAAAAATTGAATTTCATTTGCCTTCTTCCTGAGTCAAGAATCCTGCATCTCTCTTTCACTTGCACTTTACTTTTGATGGAGTTAAATGCTGTCACCTTAAGAGGTGTATGAATTATCTTGCTGGTAAGCTCTGTGCAATTCTTTTTCATTTAGCAGTTCCTGAATTTCTTCATTTTCATCAACCCCATTTTAATGTTTTCTTGTGTACTAGCCCAGATGAGTCAATGTAGTGTACACCAAATCTTTGAAAACTGTCCTTTTCTGATCCACTGTTGCCAAACATATGCTGGTCCAGCTTTTCCTCCAAGTTAGCAATTAATCATTCACACTTAAGTCTAGTCTATTGACATTAATTCTTCTTGTTTTCTTACCTGGGGCTCCTGCTCTAGGTTAATGCAAACATTAACTTGGAGAGGATGAGTCTTTGTGATCACTTCCAACACTGTGCTATATGCCATCTTCATCACCCTCATCCTTCCTCTGTCTTCTTTTTACAACAACAGTCTATTAAATGTCAGTTTTCTCTGAGGGTACATACATAAATTTATTGTAATTAGAAAAATGGAAAAGACTGGTGATAAGGTTGTGAGATGCACAAATTTTCAGTAGTCAGTGATGATTGTTGCTTTCTGACTCCATTTCTCCTTAGACTCCCTGCTGTATATAATAGTCACCCAGAATTATAAGTGTGTCCTCTTCCTGCATATTAGTGATGAGGGTCTCCAGGTCTTCATCAAACTTTTCTTTGACCTCATCAGGATTTGTTATGGTGGGAACATATACTCATTATAGTCTTGTGCTTACATTGTCATGAGCCTGTTATTCACTCCTTTTGGGAGATTATACAAACTTGTTCACTAGATTAGATTTTATTATGAAAACTATACCAGCTTCATGGCATTTCTTCTCACAGTGACTGACACTCCAGAAAAATGTGTACCGAACTCTCACATCAGCAAGCTGGTGTTTTGCCAGTCTTGTTTCACCCAGGGCTGATATTTGGATGTAATACCTAGGAAGTTCTCTTGCAACAAGAGCTATTCATCTTTCAGGACTGTTGGTGTTCTTGTCGTTCATAAGTACACACACATTCCATACAGTGATGGTGCAGCATAATCTTTGCAAAAGTTTTTGTACCTGCCCCACCTGCCACAGCAAGCAGGCCGGGGCTAAGCAAAGTAGACAGTTTTTAGGATGCCTTATTTTAGCCCCTTCCTTACACCAAGAGGTAAACAATGTGGTTTTTTAAAAAGGTTGCTCAAATACTCAGGGGTTGCTGAATCCCGCTGCTGCTTTAACCCAGTGAGAAGACGACACCATGACCTGGGGTACAATGTTGTGACTACAGCTTCCAGTGTTTTAGCACCTGCTGCTTCAACACTTGCATGTTGCCTTAGGACACTGAACTAGGTACAAGTTGGTAAAATGTTATAGGTGATGTTTTTTGACTTGCACATAAATAGGATTTAAGTAAGGCAGAGTTGTGCAAATTCATTGGTTTAGCTTTTCTGCTGAAATGGTATACCAGAGTTTCACTACTACATATGCTACAGCTTCTTGGAGCCACAGGCAAGACTTGGACGAATCAGGTGGACACCAAAAGTGGAAAGCAGCCCTGAAAAATAGTTCAGTAGCCCTCACACCAGAAATACTAGTTTTTTTTTTTTATTTTTGCTAAGGCAATTGGGGTTAAGTGACTTGCCCAGGGTCACACAGCTGTTACGTGTCTGAGACCAGATTTGAACTCAGGTCCTCCTGACTTCAGGGCTGGTGCTCTATCCACTGCGCCACCTAGCTGCCCCCAGAAGTACTAGTCTTTCCTGAATATCCTTTACTATTCCCCTTCCCCCCATCCATAAACTAGATGAAACTTGTAGGGTTTTTTGTTTCAAATTTGGGCCAGTTGTTTAACCATCCCATTGGAATTATAGTTTTATGTTAAAATTATTTTCAACATAATAAATTTTAGTCATTTTTCTTAAAAATGTAGCTATTGGTTTCTGATTGGATTTTGCCCATGGGAGTATCTCTTGTCACTATTCAAAAACCATCAGGCAGTTTGTGTGGACTCCATTTTCCCTGCTAACCTTTTTTTCCCATTGTTGCTGAGATTTCTTGTGCTCATTATTCAAATGTAAATTAAAGATGTTTTTTGAGCTATGTGTTGCATCCTATGTTTCATGGTTTTTATAAGGCTGGAGAGAATCATTGACAATATGTAGGACATATTATTGTACCATAATAACTTTCCAAAAGTTGCTTAGGGGTAACTTTTAAATATGATTTCCATGTAGTTACTTCAACATCATTCAACTGTTCATCATTCATAGGATCATAGATATAACTCTATAAGGGACCTCAGAGTCAATTAGTTTGGCCCCTTGGCCCTCATTTTATAGATGAGAAAACTGAGGTCCTTAAAGAAAAGTGACTTGCTTGCTTCAGTAACCAAGATAGTGAGTAAGGAAAAGTATAAGTGAGATAAGGCAGAGTGAGCATTTACCCTCTAGTCTGTCTCCATAATTAGTACTTGTCTGTCAAGCTATATTTTGCTGAATATAAAAATTGTCTGATACTTTGGTATTCTCTTCTAGATAGTTCATTCTTTTTTGGATTTAGGAAGATAAAATTTTATCTTGATTTTTGGCCAAATGAACAGTTATCATGAATTAATGCTTGAGTTAATTAAAAGATGATCTATCTAAAGGTTGCTTTAAAAGGGGAGGCTGTCAACTCATTGTAATGCTAAACTTCATTTGTATAATCTGAATCTTCATGCTCATTTTCATCCAAATTCTTTTGTTTCTTAGGGCTTGTTCTGGGAAGCTCTTTATAGTTGATAGTAAATTTCAATAGTCCATAATATGCTTAAACTTGGGAGGTAATTCCCTAATATATTTTTCAAATAAAAATAACTTGAATGCTTTTTTTTTTTGTTCTCTCTAAAACAATTCTTGCTTTACTTAACAGATAAAGGAAACAATGTAAGCAAACATCAATCAAGGAGTATGAGAATGTTATGTTGTGGTCCACATTTCGCATCCCTCTCTCTGGGTGTATATGGCTTTCTTCAGTGAACAATTGGAGGTGGTTTGAAACATTTCATTGTTGAAGAGAGCCATGTCCATCAGAATTAATTGTCATATAGTACTGTTGTTGCCGTGTATAATGATCTCCTGGTTCTGCTCATTTCACTCAGCATCAGTTCATGTAAGTCTATCCAGGCCTCTCTGAAATCATCTTGCTGGTCATTTCTTACAGAACAATAATATTCCATAATATTCATATACCATAATTTATTCAGCCATTCTCCAATTGAAGGGCATCTATTCAATTTCCAGTTTCTAGCCACTACAAAAAGGGCTGCCACAAACATTCTTGCACATGTGGGGCCTTTTCCTTCCTTTATGATTTCTTTGGGATATAAGCCCAATAGAAATGCTGCTGGGTCAAAGGGTATGCACAGTTTGATAACTTTTTGAGCATAGCTCCAAATTGTTCTCCAGAATGGCTGTATCCATTCACAGCTCCACCAACAATGCATCAGTGTCCCAGCCCTCCCACATCCCCTCCAACATTCATCATTAACTTTTCCTGTCATTTTAACCAATCTGACAGGTGTGAAGTGGTACCTCAGGGTTGTCTTGATTTGTATTTCTCTGATCAACAGTGATTTGGAGCACCTTTTCATATGACTATAAATAGTTTTAATTTCATCCTCTGAAAATTGTCTGTTCATATCCTTTGACCATTTATTGATTGGAGAATGGCTTGAATTTTTATAAATATGAGACAATTCTCTATATATTTTAGAGATGAGACCTTTATCAGAACCCTTAAATGTATAGATGATTTCCCAATTTATTGCTTCCCTCCTAATCTTGTCTGCATTGATTTTGTTTGTACAAAAACTTTTTAACTTAATATAGTCAAAGTTATCTATCTGGTTTTCAATTAAGAGTTCCAGTTCTTCTTTGGACATAAATTTATTCCATCTCCATACGTCTGAGAGGTAAACTATATTACATTCCTCTAATTTACTTATAGTATCACTCTTTATATCCAGATCATGAACCCATTTACATCTTATCTTGGTATGTGGTGTTAGATGTGGGTCAAGCCCTAATTTCTTCCACACTAGTTTCCAGTTTTCCCATCAGTTTTTGTCAAATAGTGAATACTTATCCCAAAAGCTGGGGTCTTTGGGTTTATCAAAAACCAAATTGCTATAGTTATTGCCTAGTTTGTCTTGTGATTCTATCCTATTCCACTGATCGACTACTCTATTTCTTAGCCAGTACCAAATGGTTTTGATGACCACTGCTTTATAATATAGTTTTAGATCTGGTACAGCAAGTCCACCATCTTCAGCCTTTTTTTTTCATTAATCCCCTTGAAATTCTTGACCTTTTGTTTTTCCAAATGAACTTTGCTACTATTTTTTCTAGATCTGTAAGATAATTTCTTGGGAGTTTGATTGGTATGGCACTAAATAAGTAAATTAGTTTGGGTAGTATTGTCATTTTTATTATATTCGCTCGTCCTACCCATGAGCATTTTAAGTTTTTCCAATTGACTAGGTGAGTCTTCAAATTTTTAAAAATCTTATTTGCATCCATCTTTTCAATATAAGAAAGAAATTCACCACATGACGAAATGTTACTGCCAACTTTCATTGTGAACCTTTAGTTTGACCTCTGGTTTGAAGGTTCTCTTACAATCTTTGGAAACCTCATCAGACTCTCATTCAATATTAGACAACTCCTTCAAATTATTCTCATCTACTTCTATCTCAAATTCTGCTAATTTTACATCTTGTTATTTCTTCAAATGTTTTGTCTTTGTCAAATCCATTGGGAATGAAATGCAGACATGCTTTTCTTCCAAACTTTTTTTTACATGTTTCTGTTACATCTTCCCATACCTGAATAATATTATGGATTATATGGTAAATATTATAGGGCTTCTATAAATCTCTCAATTTCAACTCTTTATAGCTGCATCCAAAGCAGCAATTGGCTGGGTAAATATAGTGGGAGTGAGGTGGGGAGGGAAGGAATAATAAGCCTTAAAATTCATAAATACTCCCTCATCCATAGATTGTAATAATGAGGTAGTATTAGGAGCAAGATAGACCACTTTTTACATTTTCATTAAAATGGGGAAGGTAACCTGGGACATTATCCAAAATAAAAGTAGAATCTTGAAAGGAATGCCATTGTCATTACAAAACTTCCCTTAGGAACTAAGCAGTGCAGGTTGATAAGGGTTGTCCAAGTCTTAGGGTAATGTCTAGCAGATTCCTTTCAATGCTCTGGGATTTTCTGAGGAGTGCACAAGAGCAGTTTTAATTTGCAAGTCGTAGATGCATTCCTTACAAGTAGAAGAATAATTCTATTTTTCAAAGCTTTATGCCCATACATAGTTTTTGTCTCTACTAAGATGTAGATTCAAGATGGCATTTTTTGATAAAATAGGCCAGTTTTGTCTATATCAAAGATATGTTCTAGCATATAGGGACTTTCATCTGTTATTTTTTGCAAGTGCTGGGAATTTTTTTACTACTTCAATAGCTGCACTAGTAATCTCTTTGGATACTTGCACATGATATAATCCTGCATGATTTTTTAATTGTGAAATCCAACAGTGGTAAATATTGTTGTAAATCTCTACATTCATTCAGAGTACTTTAAATTTTCAAAGAGGCTCTGGGCCTGGGCTTGAATTGTCATCAAAGTTAAAGGAATATTCTTCTGAGCTTGATCTTCTATTCACCTAGTTAATAGTTTCTCTGTCTGTAGAATACCACATTCTCTTTGTTTTGACAATAAGTCAAACATAATGATGAGATCGTTGTATTAAGTTGGTTTCAAGAGAACACAAAGGAAGGGACCAAGTCTTATATTGATCACCAATTTTATATCCAAAATAGAAGTTATGTGCTTTCTTAATTAGAGGAGCAAAGTGTAGTTTCATATTATCACTAGTATTTATTTAGCTATTTAGTAAAAGCTAAGTGCTTTTACAAATATCTCATTTAATTGTCTCAATCATCTTGTGAGGTAAGTATTATCATCACCCTCCTTTTACAGCTGAGGAAACATAAAATAGCAGTTGTGTCTTGCCCAAGGTCACACTGCTAGTGAGTGTCTAAGGTCTGACTTGAACTCAGGTCTCCCTGACTCCAGGCCCAACTCTAACTACTGTACCACCCAACAGTCTGCCTCAATGCATATGCTTCCTGCAAATTAACACAAACTTTTAAAGCATACTGAGATGTAAATAATCAGGAATGCCCTGGTAAATTTTTCATAAGACCACACACACAAAAAAAAAGTATGCACACATTAGCATTTTCTTCATTTAAAAAAGTCTAGGTCGTTGTTAAAATAATGAATTAAGCTCTGATTTGTAGGGTTTACAGATTTCCAAAGCATAAAAGCTCACACTGAAAATTTAACAATTGGCTCTTGGGAAATTGTTCAAGGTTGCTTTAATTAAGCCCTATGAGTAAACAAAACAAATCACTCCTAGTATCTTTGCCAAGAAAACCCCAAATGGGATCAGGAAGAGTTGGACATAACTTAAAAGATTGAACAAAAAACAAATTAAGCATGTACTGAAAATATCAGGCACTCAAATTAAAAAAAAAATAATCAAGTAAAAGGATCAGAAACAACAGTAATTTTTACCAAATGTTGCCAGGCTCATAACAGATTCAAGTTTTTTATAAAATACATAATGCGTAACAAATATGATACATATACAACAAAACATGATTGTTTTATAAGACTAAGTTATGTTTTGTTCCAACCTATTTTTCTACATAGGATACAAGCAGGCACTTTATAGAACATGACACAATGAAGGAACTAGTGACCACCCCATCCCTGCCATATGCTTGCTCTTCTTAACCAAATTATACTTTGTCACAATTTAAATCAAAACTCATGTATTGCATTATTTAAACGGAATTGTGAGTGATAAATTCCATTTAAGCTTTTGAACTCAGTAAAAAAAAAATACATGCAAACACTAAGTCTTCATGTGACAAAAGAGATGAAAAATGATTAAACTTATCTCTACAAACTAAGAAAATAGAATTTAGTATGAAATATCATTTATTCTTCCATATATATACATATATATATGTATGTATGTGTGTAGCATTTATAGTTTATGATGAGGTCTTGGGTAATTGGGTAGAGTTCCCAGACAAAGCCTGAAGTACTGATAAGATTATATTATTCCCTGAGGCAAATAGGGAATCAGCTTTACAATTCTGTCCCAGTGGAGGTCTTGGGAGACCCTGTATCCAATTAGAAAGCTAAGCTATGTTGTCAAATCTCTGAGGTTAAATCTCCCCTATAAATCTGCCCATGGCCCAAGTCATGTTTGCTGAATCCCTTTTAGGGGTAGCCTGTCATGGAGTTCTGCCTCCTGGTGTCTTCTCATTAGCTTCCCCATGTCTCATGGCTTCTTTCTCCTTACTCCATCCTCCCCCCACCCCATATGCCTTGTGGTGTCTTTCTGAACTTTGTTATAGCTATACCTAACTCTTAGGATGTACACACCTCTCTAGATTTAGCCTGTTTCAAAACCTACTCATCTCATGGTGTACTCCCTTTCTCCACTGGGAGACTTGTCAATTGTTAATTGTTAAAAACTCTTTCCCTGCTAATTATATGCTCTCCTGATGCTATTTCATATTTACTACTCCTGTTTATTTTACTTTTTCATTTTATCCATAATCTCTTATAAATAAATGTACCTTTTGGCACAAAGAAAGCCAATGTAAAAATTCTTTACATGTTAATTGCTACCCCAATATTTGGTGCCAAACTAGACTTCAACCTCATCATTTGATGTTGAAACCTGAGACCTTGCGAAAAGGTAAGGAGTTTCTCAGTAGAAACCTGTATAGCATCTAACACAGATACAAAGGAAATGTGCACCCCAATATTTGTCCTTTTTGTCATACTACTCAACTAAGGTGGGGTGTAATCGAAAGCCCAGTAATATTCCGGGTTATAGTCGTTATCACTTTGCTCACTGGGTGGTAAGTGATGGACCTACAAAGTAAGGGGGAAGCCTAGAAATAGGCCATATTCTTTTCTTAGACTGATTGCTTGTAAAACTTATTTCCCCACTTCTCTCCAGGATCCTGGGTGAATGGCAAGGCTATTCAAGTTATAGAATTTTGCTTTTCTAGGGGTGTTTGTGTTCCCCAGCACCACAAAGGGGAACTAATATAACATCTGACCATTTAGGATTTAAAATGCGTGCTTTCTGTGTTTTGTCTCCATGACAGCCTGTCTGGCTTCTCTAAGCCTTTCTATGAAGGTCTGCATTCTACTAATCTGCATTTCCTTATAAGTTAAGCTTTCAAGAGATAAAACAGCCTCCAGACTATCAGCTTGAAAAGGTGACCTGCCCTTCTGTTTGAGCTTCTCTCCCTTAAAGAGGCTTATGGAATGGATCCTGGCTTGATAATTATGCAGCCACTTATAAGGTGAATCACTAGTCTGCCTCTCTTTAAAGGTGGGATCACCAATCCCTGCCCCGATTCCCTGCTGTCAGCCTCGGTTTCTCTCTAGATGGGGACTCTGTGTCCCTGACCCCCCATGGGACTCAGAAGGATGTGTCTTTTTCAGTTCTCCCTACATTCAAATTCCCAGCATTCTTCCCCACAACCCTCTCTAGATAGGAGACTGCCTCCACATGGCTTGGGGAGATCCCATTTTAAAGATCTTTCCCCTTTCCCTTCATCCCCAACTACCAGAGTGGTGGAATAGAGAAATAAGAGAAAAGAGAACCCAAAAATTCTGGAACATAAGCCATCCACATGGTTTGGGGGGAGATTGGAGTCATGTCCTTTTTGTTCCCAGGCATCACCTGGAAAAACCATGAGCCTGTGTTACTCTGGTAACTTGCACAACCTAAAGTTTTGTTTTTTACTTTAATTTCCCTTTAATTAAATGAAATATATTTGAGTGGTTACATTGCTCTAAATTGTATATTGTGCAATTTGTAAAGCAATTTATAAAGATTGCACAGCCTATATTTAAAGATTCTATCAGTCCTTTAAGCTTTGTGAAGTTTTATCCAAAATTTAGCTATTGTCTATGTTCTAAATTTTAAGATCATCTTTTAGATTGCCTTGTTCTCTCCCTTAAACCTTACAAAGAGATTTACTAAAAGGGACAGTAGGGAAAAGTTTGAAAAGATTTTAATATCAATTGATAAGATTACAAGTTTTGCAGAGAAGGAAAGAGTTTTTTTTTTTTTTCCTCTCTCCACACCCCACTCCTTCCCTGACTCTCCCTCACTAGGCTCTCAGTCCCAGGCTTAGTCCTTCCCCTTCTTGCTAGCAATGTGAAAAACTCCCCAAATAAAACCACTAGCAAGGTCATTAGCACTAGGAAAAGAATTTTCATTATTTGGAAAGAAAAACAAACCCTCCTGAAAATTATGCTTTGGTTATCACTTCTAAAATTTATTGATTAGTAATTTTGATAATTATCTAAAATTAGGGATTGAAAACTGTATACTAGTTATTTGCATAATTTCATGGTTTTATTTTGGATCGGTCTGCCTTGGAATGAGAGCATGATCCACAATTCTCCCCTTACGGGGAATAGAGGGAGGTTACTGCTCCTTAGCAGGGCCTGAGTCCTTTCCCTACCTTCACTGGTCAGGGGAGATGGGAAGAATCCCACTTACTTCTGCTCAGACCCCCTTTTTTAAGTGAGATTTCTTCACTTTAAATTGCTTCCATTGTTTATTTAAAGATATAGCCACACATCTCAAGTCTTAGTGGTTTATCTTAGAGCAAAATTATTTGTGCTGTATCAAGGGTTCTACAGCTTAGTAATGCAAGGAACTTCTAAGAGAAGCTTGTTAAGATATTTTTATGTATGGTTAAATCCTCTGACAATGGTTATTTGAAAACCCATTCTACCATGGTTTCCCATTTATTTAGTGCATATCAAAATGAGCTGCAGCTTTCTTAAATACCTAAAGCAAGATATTTAACTTGACAGTATTGATTCTATATCTAGATAGCGAAATTTTTAATTTTTTTACACCCAGTTTTGGTTGTGCCCTGCAGGCCAGTCCTTTCACCCTGCTCTGGAGTAATTAAGATTCCCCTCTGCAAATTCATTTCCTTTCTGCCATGAATGTGAAAGGAAAGCATGGCATGAGAATGCCTCCATATAAGTTATGAGAGAGTTTAAATTGTGCATAATGGATTTGTGAGTTTTTGTTTTTTAGATCTGAAGCCTCTGGTGTGGGACTTGGCTATTTCAGAGAAAATTTCTTGGAATTATAATATTTGAGTTTGAATTCAAGTGTAATGATGAATTTTCAACCCATCAGAAAAATACCGCAGAACTCATAAGGTACTCAGAAGGTGGAGATTTGTTTGCATCTGGATGAAAAAGGAATTTGAAGGATGACTTTTTTCCTTTGCCTCTCTTTGTATTTTCAATTCCAAATCCTCATTGTACCTTCTCCCTCTACTTTTGCAAAAAAATAAATAAAGGCAAAAACCCCTCAGTTTTTAAAAAGTTTAAAAAGTATGTTTCAGTCCCTATTCAGACACCATCAGTTCTTTCTCTTGGGACAGACAGCATCTGAACAGCCTGAAACTGATCCTGATCCATGTCCACCAATTCTCTGCCCTTTACCCTCCAGGCTCTTGGGCTCTCACTAGCATAGAACGCAGATCCTTGCCTGGGCCAGAACCACTAGGATCCCCATCTGAAGGATGACTTTAAGCACTCCTTAAGATCAGACCCTTCTAACTTGATTTCCCAATTGCATTCCTTTCTATAGGAATGATTCCCATCTATTCCTAAATCTGATAATGGGGTAAAATTGTTATATGTGTGGTCTTCATTTGTGATTCATACCTGAAATCATCATACCTGAAATCAAACAGAGCTAAGGATGCTTCTTCCTGTTATAATCATGTCCCTGGCTCCTTTTTCTCTTATAGCAAATTTATATATTCAGAACAAGTGGCAACTATGTAAGCTGAAATGTGTAAATCATTGGGTAAAAATATTTGACCTAGTCATCTGCCTGAAACTAACTAGATACAGAACATTTAGCTATTGATAGAACCGTTTGTGACACCCATATACTACTCTAATGCAGTGCAAGTTCAAAGAGAATTTTAGTGCAAACTGTCTTCTTAGAAGATGTAATTTAGGAAATATTCTGTGTTACATCCATGCAAAAAAAAAAATCAATTTTACTTAAGCTAATGTGGAATAACACCTACTTGACTATGCACAGACCAAGCTAGTGCAGCCATAAAAGAGGCTGGCTTCTCCCAGTCCATTCTATAACAGTCCTTTGTGGACTGGCCTTTCTGCCTCAAATCTCTGCTTTTGACAGGTAATTATAAGACGTTAAATAAGGGTTTGTGACTGTTAGCCTGGTGGGATCCCCCTTTCTGACAACTGTTTTGGGGTTAAAAATAACTTCAGCTTTTAATTTTTCCTTCATGGGGATCTTGGCTACTCTCTTTGCTTGGCACCCCACTTCTAATTATTATCCCATTCTTAATAAGTCGGTCTTTCGTTCAATGGACTTTTTGATTAAAGTACTACCCCAGATGGAGGTCTCTGGAACCAAGATTTCTGGAGACTCCTTTTAATTATTACTTGCTGGTTTTCTTTATCAACTGAATACAAGGTCTCTCCTTGCAGATAATGTAGTCTCTATTAAAAGAAATGATGCCAAATTAGCTCTTTACAGAAGTCTTCTCTGCCTGGCATACACTATTTTCAGGAAAGGTAGAGAACATTGATCATATTCTCTTTAACACCTTCCAAGAATGAGGCTCACTCACTCTCTCTCTCTCTAACTCTCCCTACCCAATCTCATGATTTATTTCAAGTGGGAAATAAATTTTTGGCGAAACTACCTACAGGCTAAAGGCCCAATCAGTCATTTTTTTTTCTACCAAATTCCTAACACTTTCCAATGCTATTGTTCCTAAACCTCTGCTTGTTAGATTTGTTTTCTTCTAGGCTTTGGTCAATTCACCTTCAAATGATCAGCATTGAACAGCTGTATCGACCAGCTTCAGGGATCCAACTCAACATCACTGGATGATACTTCAGTCAGATCTTGGACCACTCCTCAAGCTTAGCACTCCTCCAAACTGGGACCATGTAGGATGACTCAGCTCCTATGCCCATTCCCAGCAGGAAGTAGTTTCAGAAGATGAGACATCGCCCCATACCCCAAAAGGCTTTGGGTCTCATTTGTTTGCGGGATAACTGATTGGTGGAGTGAATTGACCCCAACAAAATACTACCTACTATTTGATTGGGTCCAGTTATGAGTAAACTGACCTTGTCCTAATCACCATTATGTCCTAGTAACCCAACTTTGTACTCTTATGGTGTCACCAAAGTTTGGCATCTGTAACACTCCCTCCGCACAGGCCATTGTAATTTCACTCCCAGTTTTTGGACACTACTAAACAAGTGTCTCTGGATTTGGCCTCTAAAATTTCAGCATTAACCTCCTAGATCCCCTTTATCTTTTAGGAATTCCCAACCCAGTTTTTGAAAGATTTCTTTAACAAATTTAAAGAGTAGGGAAATTTAGAGGTTCTGGGCAAGGTGGAGTTCCCAGAGAAAGCCTGAATTATTGATAAAATTATAATACTCCCTGAGGCAAGCAAGCAAGGGCACTGATAGAGATCAGCTGATCAGTCCCACCCCTGTGGATCTTGGGTAACCCCATCTTGGGTTACAACATCTTACTGTATCCAGTCAGAAACCCAACTATTGATGTCAAACCCCCAAGGTTAAATTTCCCCTATAAATCTGCCCATGGCCTATGTCATGTTTGCTGAATCTCTTGGGTTAGCCTGCCATAGAGTTCTGCCTTCTAGTATCTTTAACTCCCCCATGCCTCATGATGTCTTTCTGAATCTTATACCTGACTTAAGCCTTTTCCATTCTAAAAGTATGGATGTACAATCCTTTCTGGATTTAGCCTGCCAGTAAAGTG
This sequence comes from Myrmecobius fasciatus, assembly GCA_023553655.1. Taxonomy (NCBI): domain Eukaryota; kingdom Metazoa; phylum Chordata; class Mammalia; order Dasyuromorphia; family Myrmecobiidae; genus Myrmecobius; species Myrmecobius fasciatus. Next base: position 48,755 of record JAJPUD010006995.1, read on the forward strand.
CATACTCCCATCTCGTGGTATATTCCTTTTCTCCTGGTTAATGTGAGTTTCACTGGGGAACTTATCTTTTCTCTTGTTAATTGTTAAAAAAACATTTACTTTCCCTGCTAACTATATGCTCTCCTGATATTACATATTTACCACTCCTGGTGTTTACCTCTTCATTTTGTCCATAACCTCTTCTCATAAATAAATGTACCTTTTAGCATCAAGAAAGCCACTGTGAATTCTTCACATGTGAAATTCCAACCAAACCCCAATATTTAGTGCCAAACTTCATCATTTAATGACAGACCTCAACCTTATTAACTTATAAAGCACTTCACATATACCCAATCAAATATTTGGTATTCATAATCTTATAAGGAAGTAATATAGGTATTATAATTCCCATTTTACAGACAAAGCTTGGACTTACAGGGTAAAGTTACATGCCCAAGGTCACAAATTGGTAAATGGTGGAGCTAGAATTGAAACTCATTTCTCTTATGCCAGATTCATTATGCTCTTTCCACCACACTGCAGTTATTTTATGTGTTGCAATGAGTTGATTTTAGCTCTGTAAATAGTTTACCTGTGCCCTCTTAGCTACTTTTTTCTTTTTTAAATTAAACCTTTCACTTGGTAAGTTAAAGAAGAATTCATCTATCTCCAGACCAAAAAAGTTGAATCAGACTTGCCAGTGGATAGACAAAATAGCCATTGTAGAAACAGAGTGGCTATCACTCTAGATTAAGTTGGAACACAGGGCCCCTGTGCTAAAAGAAAGAAAAGCATTACTCCTGCTGTTTCTATTATTGCTTGTGATCACTTTACTGGGATTTATTTTATGGCCTTGTATATAGTCCTTTGTGGAATGACTGGTTTTGAGAGGAACTCAATGGGTCTGCAAGGGTGTATTAGCTACAAAATATAACTCCAAATAGTGGAAGAAGTGACTTGATAGAAATCCAAATTACAGTGATCTAAATGTTGATGGAATTAGTGATGAATGGTTCGGGTTGACAAGAAACCTATAGGTCCAACTGGCTCTCATTTTAAAATATCTGTGCTTTAAAGCATTTTTTTATTATTTCTTAATGATTCTCTCCTTTCTTCTGCCCCAACAGAAGTTTTCTTGCAATAAGGAAATATAATTAAACAAAACAAGCTGTGCACCTTGATATATCTGCTAGTTTAAGTCTTATTCTACAATGAGTCCACCATTTTTCTGCTGAAAGGGGGAAGGTAATTTTCCTCTTTTTTTCTTGGAATCAGAATTGATCTCACAATATTGGTCGATATTCTGAAAGCTTTCAGTGTTGTCATTTTTCAATTAATTGACAAAAAATTATTAAGCTCCCACTATATGCCAGGCACTGTGTTTTCTTTAATACCATTGTGGTTATTTTGTATTAAATCAAAGAAGTGTCTGAAATTTATTCAAATTATTTATATAAATTATTATGCTGTAAAAATGTTCCAATGCATCCATAAATCATATTTTTTCTTTTCTTTTTTCCTTTTCTTTCTTTCTTTTTTTTTTCTGCTGAGGCAATTGGGGTTAAATGACTTGCCCGGAGTCACACAGCCAGGACATGTTAAGTGACAAAGGCCAGATTTGAACTCAGGTCCTCCTGACTTTAGGGCAGGTGCTCTATCCACTACACAAACTAGCTGTCCCTATAAATCATATTTTTTAGTCATTCACCATTGACTATCTACTTCCCTCCCTGGTTTTTTTTGCTATCACAAAAAATTCTGCTATATTTTCATGTATATGAGAATTGTTTTCCCCTACCAAACAAGTGAAAAGTACATCTTTCTGGTGTTTATTTTTTTTTATTATATGACTTTAGATCATATAATAATTGGGAGCTTATTATGGTTATTTGCTGTAGTATGTTGATGGAAAACTGATTTTTGCGAAACTCCCTTTTTCCATGTCCTCCACAATTCTTATTGAAAAGGAAATCTTGGGGCAGCTAGGTGGCACAGTGGTTAGAGCACCAGCCCTGAAGTCAGGAAGACCTGAGTTCAAATCTGGTCTCAGACACTTAACATTCCCTAGCTGTGTGACTCTGGGCAAGTCACTTAACCCCAATTGCCTCAGCAAAAAGCAAAAAAAAAAAAGAAAAGGAAATCTTACATCAGTACTTTGTGTTCCTAGATTTATTAAACACTAGGTTACTATATATAAAATTACTTATGCATCTTGCTCACTTAAGATTCTCTTATCTATTTTTTAACCAACATAAAACAATTTTGATTACTGCCTTATAAGATTTGAGATCTTTAAAGGTACAACTAATTCCTACCTTTTTCTATAATTTCCTTTGAGATTATTGACCTTTTGTTCTCCTAATTACTTTTTTCCCCCTAGTTTTATAAAACATCGTCTTGGTAATTTAGTTGGAATGGGGATAAATGTTAATTAGTTGCATCATTTTTTATCATATCAGTCCAACTTAGCTATGAATGATTAATTTTTTCAATTATTTATCTATTTCTATAGAGTGTTTTGTAGTTTGATTCATTCTTTGAGTTTTGAAAGCTAATCATCTAGATACTTTTCACATTTTTGTGGTTATTTTTAATAGAATTTCTTTTTCATCTGTCCTCTGTTCTATAGATTTCCTTAGCTTTATGTTTTTATGTGAGTCCCAGGACCACATTTGTTTCATAGTGTTTAGTAAGGAGTTATTTTTTCAAATATTTTATATGCTATAGAATCTAATGGTTTATCAAATACTTGTTAGAATTCACTTGTCAGACCATATAGATTCATATTTTTTTCTTGTTTTAGGAATTCTTTTATAAGATTTTCAATTTCTCTTTCAAAGATTAGGTTATTTTGTTCTTTCTTGCTCTGTTTCTCTGAACATTTTGATATTTTTGTAAAAATTCTTCCACTTAATTTTTTTGGTATCAGTTTCTGACAATTTTGTTTTATATTTTTCTCATTTGTTAATTTTTGACCTTTGTAATTTGGCTTTCCTCTGTCCTTTAAAGATTGAATTATCAAATTGCTTGTTTATTTAATTGGTTTTCATTAATTCTTTTCCTGAAATAAAACCCAAATAAACCGAAATCTGTTTTCAATAGTACAGGTAATATTCTCCATGTCTAGGATGCCTTTCTTTCTCATCTATATTTCTTGGGCTTTATAGTTTCTCTTCAAGGCTCAAATTAAATGTCACCTATATGAAGTCCCTGGGATTCTAGTAATCTCACCTCTAAAAAATTGCTTTGTACTTATTTTGTACGTATTTTTACTTATCTTTACCTATGATTTTATCTCTTGGTAGAATATAAATTTCATCAGCTAAGGAGCTACTCTGCATTTGTATCCTCAGCACCTAGCATGTAATAGGCACTTAATGCTTGTTGGATTAAATTGATCATCTCATTGTCATTACATTTTTTGAGGGAACTTTGCTTTCTACTTTATCCCTTTCTTTGATTTTCCAAATTTCTACTTTTGTGTTTATTGGGGGCTATTTATTGTTTTTTAAATTATACACTCAATTCATGTCTGTCTCTCTGTCTCTATCTCTATCTCTCCCTCCACCTTTTCCTTCTCCTCCCCCCCCCCCACACTGCCTCTTCTCTTTCCTTCTGTAGATGTAAATATTTGAAGATAGACAATTTCCTTCAAGGATATTGTTTATACTCCATAACCTTTGGCATGTTTCCTCAACTGATATTTTCTTTGACAATTTTTTCTAGGTCTTTATTCTTTAAACGACTCCAAATGGCTGTGGTTCAGTAGGAACAACACTAAAATTATGCACTAAAATTATGTACTATAATTTTATTTGCCTCTGAAACATAAAGACCACTAAGGCTTTCCATGTGACTTGCTACTAAAAAATCTGAGCTCATTTAGAGACTGTCTGGCTTTTAATTTTTTATTTCTATATTTTTAAATTGTGTTATATAGTTTTATTTTATATTTCTTATTCTCAATAGTTAGCAAAATTCTTTGCAATTAGTAAGAACATAATAAAGGTTTTTTTTTAAATTCACTTTTTCTTTAGTATTGCATTACTTATTGCATTACTCCCCATTTGCCTGGCTTTTATCTTTAAATTTTTTTTTTACTCATGACAACTTTTACTATTGTAGTATATAAAGAATGTATTTAACCTTTTTTCCTTTCTGCAGGTGAGTCCTATATACTCTAGCACATGGTTGATTTTTGTTAATATGTTTGACAAAGTATGTAAAGTCATTACAAATTCCATGCAATAACTGTCAAAGGGTATTTCCAGGCTAATATTTCTTCAGATCCTTAATTTCTTGTGTGTCTTCCTGTTAATATTTGTCTGTCTATTGAATTCCTCCACAACTATTGAATTTTTTTAATCTAGGTCTCTTTTTAGTTCAGGGAAATTTTCCTTCAGGTACTTCTACACCATTTGGATTCTATACCATTTGACACATTAACATTTACTACTAACTAGATTATCATTTTATGCTTCACTAGATATTGTGCCTTTAAAACTGATGTAATTTTTCTCACCAAGTGGACTTGGACTATCACTTGATCTGAATTTATGATTACTACCTGTTTTGTTTCAGCATAAACACAATCTAGCCCAGTTCCCTTTTTACATTATTGTAAACTTAACCGTGACCTTTAACCACTACCCACCTTAAATTTCCCCTTTTTGGCTTAGAAAAAAGTGAGTTTCACAATCCTACTTCCCCTCTCCCCCATGTATCCACTTTCACATGTTTCTAGTAATCTTTTCTTGTGGTGTCCCAATCATGAAAAAATTCCCCTCTTTCATCTCTAAGATATCCTTTTTCTTTCATTGAGTTTTTCTTTGTTCTCTTTATTGACCCTTTAAAGTGGTTGGTTTCTGAAAGAATAGTCTGTTTTCTTCCTTTCAGGATGTAGGTATTCTATCATTCAATTAAATAAATTTAAAAAATTAAGTGGTTTAACTTGTCCAATTTTTTTTCCTTTAGGTTTCTCATCTCTCCAAACTGAGTAACTGTTTGGGGACTTTGGGTGAGATCAGGTTGAGTCTCCATCAGGTATTCGGGTTTAATCAGTTTGAAAGAACTTGGTGATCACTTTGAATGGAAAGTAAAAAAGGATCTTGAGAGGCTGGACAGATGTTTTGGAGAATGTTAGAGCTGAGGAAGGGAGCAAAAAGAAGTGGACCCTGGAGTTGTAGGTGTAAAAATATATATATATATATTTTCTATAGGAAAGATAGGGCAGAGTGGGTGGAGTTGTTTGACTTGAGGAACTTTGAAGACAAAACTCCTTCAATAGAAGCCTGGGCTGAAGGAGACCCTTCCCACCAAAAATTTCTGAAACCTGAAGACGGGAATTGGAAAATAAAACAAGGGTGTTTTCTACGAGAAAGAGTTCATTTATCAGGATCTGTGAATGAAGAGCTAAATGAGACTTTCTTCATAAATATTCATTCTCTTTTCTTCTTTCTATTCCTGTGTTTGCATCTGCTAGCAAAAATCAACAAAAGAGGACATCACCTGGATGCAGATGCTAACGCAGAATTGTCCAAAGTCCAGAAGTGGCCTTGAATGTATGAAGTGGAAGTGAGAGGAGGACATGTTAGACTCTCTTCACTAAATATATTTGCAATTTTACCTGAGAGATTCTAAAAGAACATATTGTAAGAAAGTAAAGACCCTAAAAATGAAACTAAGTTGAGACCAACCTAAGACCCTTGACTGAATGATCACATCAGGCACTAGCTGCCATGGTTTCTCCTATTGTGGGATATTTCCTCCCCTGGAAGGCTTGATGTCACAGAGCTTCAGAAAAATCCAACACTTTTTTTTAAATGAACAAATGCAAGAAAGAAATACCTAGCAAAATTTGTGTCAAAATGAATTATGTGAGAGGCTATGTCAGGTGCATCAGAAAGACCAGAGTCAAAATCAAGAGGCTGAGCTGAAGTATTGGCCCATTCCAGGAATGTCCACCTTCTGGGAGTACTTCATGGTTCTTCAAATTTAAAAAAAAGCAAGAAGCAAGCTGGAGTGGACACACTTCAGGAGACAGGTTTGTCTATTTCAGCATCATCTCCAATCTGCCCTCCTCAGTTTAATTTACATGCAAAGAGCTCTGTGACATATCAGCACCACTAGGACCCCAAATTCTCCATCCATAGTTTCTGGTGTTCTCATTGGACTATCAAAAACTTTTTTGACCAAAACCTTTTGAAGAGCAACAAGCCCAGGAGAAGACCAACAGACAAGAGAAGAGAGAAGAGGAACTGGTAAGTAATTGTTAATATCAGGGCATGTCCCCCCAACTTCCACACTTGCTTCTAATCTGTAAAAAACACTCCTTATGAGCTATGATCTTTTACTATTTATATTGGCAGGAATACGCAGTAAGCAATACAAGCCTCCACTGGAGATGCCACCAAATGCTAGGTTTCAAAGGGGCCTCCAGCCATGTACCTGGTATCATATTTGTGACATAGAGGTGAGCCCCATCTCTCATTCAGTATCTAAGGTTTAGGTAAGCCTGGGACCTCTATTGTGGCTATGGGTAGCAAATGCAGTTCTGTTCCAATTGATAAAGCATTCTTAAAATTTTGCTCATAAAGAACAATTAATTTTAAATAACCACAAAAATTGAACAGATGAGAAACGGAGACCCAGAAGAGTGAAGCAACAAACCCGATGGTAAGCTCGGAGATATAGACTGGAAGCGAGGTCTCTAGGTTACCATTTTCTATTTTTATAGCTAGACTTGTGGGGGTCTCACCCATGTGTTAGGCCCTCCACTTATGAAGAAGTACATTCCAAAAGTGTTACTTAGCCAAATCTAGTCATAGAAAAAGCAAGTGTTCACTAATAAATAGAAATTTGTTCAGTGTGGAAGCACTGATCTGATAGGTAGAGAATAAGGAAGAGAAGTGAAGGAGAAAATCACATTTTGGTATTTGTGGGGGAGGAGAAAGGAAGAACGTTCCTGAAGAACTGGTGAAGTCTAGACCAAAATATCACCTAGAGGACATTTCCTTGGTGCGCCTCCATTCCAGATTTGATGAGTGGGTGGGGAGAAGGGGATGCGATGAGGGGAAAAGGAGTGGGGGGGGAAATAGGAATTATCAAGTGCTCCTGGAATATCATGGTAAGAATCTTGGCTATTTTTCCTAAACCTTTGTCAGTTTCTTATGATTAGTAAGAGGACTCCTGAATTCAATGGACTCTTAACACTTCATAGTCCTAGCAAAGGCTCCTGTTTCTACATATTGAGACAAATCTTGGGAGCAGGTATTCTGTCATCCAGAAGTGCCAGTCATTCCCAGATCCTCTAAAAGAATGGGGCTATGAGCAATAGATCCCTGTGGTTAAATCAGGGTTAGAATAGAAAAATTTTTACAATTCTTCATTTTGTTCCTTCATGGTGCCTCCACACTAAGAAAGGTCAGTTTTGTTGTCAGTGATCTGTGGAGAAGGGCTGAATCCAGAATTGGCAATAAATGAGAATTTTTCTGAAACAAAGAAGAGTTTGAGCCAGTTTTCTAGTAGATCAGAGAATAGGGGTTTTTCCTTCTTGACTAGGAGAATGCTTAAATAACCTATCTGCCTTGGGTTTCTTGTTTCATTTTCTTCAGGATGAAAGCCAGGGTGAGCTTCCTACTTCCTATAGGAACCTGCTTGGGCATTTCTGAAGAATTTGTAAGTTGTCCACAGAGTGAGTCCTCCCATTTTTTTTTTATTCTTTTCTCTATGGATCCCTAACTGAAACCGAGCTCCAGAGGTCCTCTGTGTCCAGAGAAGGAAATGGGAGAGTATAGCTTTTCTCCACCCCTTGTTCCACCCCAAGGTGGTGTGGTGGAAAGAGCATTGGATTGGGAACCAGAAGATCAGGGTACAAATCCTGGTTCTATTACTCCCTATCTGGGTATATCAGGATGTAGGAGATCCTTGAGCTCTCTCTTTACTGCAGTTTCCTCATCTGCAAAATGAGGGGATTGGACTAGATGATCTCTAAGGTCACTTCCAGATCTTAACCTTATTTACAAGGGGAAGCAAAAGGTGCCTAGCTTGGCGACTGAGGGTTCCATTAGTGGGTATACAAATCAAAGGCCTGTAGCAACTTAGGCCAGATTCCCAACAAGACAGATTTTGGGGATCCCTAGTTTGATTTGATCTCTTGACATTTGTTAATAATTGTGGGAAAACTCAGGTTCCCACAAGGGATTGAGTCATTTAGGGCTAGTGCCTGTGAAGTCCTGAGGGGTGTTCCTATGTCATGTTCTCCAAGTCCTAGATCTTGTCAGCTGATCATCATCAGAGGGAATCTAGCACTACAAAGGAGAAGAGGACACAAAGATCCAGTGGATATGTTGAGGGTCCCAGAAATGTCCAAGCGGCTCTCCAGCACCAGGTGGTTGGGGAACCATGGACACCATTCAGCTGTGATCTCACCTGAGCCCATGAATATCATCAGAACAAAAAGATGTTCAGATAAGAGTAGGAATATCAGGCCATGGATGCCTTGCAAAGACTTTTCCTCTTTTCTCCAAGGCTAATCTGGACATATACATGCCTTCACTGAGTTTCTGAGTTCTTGGGGACAACCTGAAGAAAAGTTCTAGCTTTCAGGGGGACAGATGAGTCCTCACATAACAGCTATTCTATCCTAAAGTTTTCTTTCCCCCTTTTGGAATGATGTTTTATCTCAATTCTCAATAGGAATGAGTATTGAGTATTCATCTGACTCCTCATGACCCCAGTACGTAAAGGACAGTCTACAAACTTTGACAGGGGTCTTTTGGAGACAATCTTTTAGTGATAGTGAGGAGAGATTTTCCACCATGTGACTTAAACTTCTTTCACAAAGGAAAGTGCGCTGCTCCCACAGAGCCTAACAGTGATATTAGAAAAAAGTTTGTTCATTACTCTTTAAGTTTCTTTTATATATCCTCCATATTCCCTGCTTAGAAAATGATAAAATCTGAAAAGACAGAAGTATTTGACGAGTGACCCAAGGCCAAAATACCTCCCGGTTTCTGAATTTGCTTAATCTCTCATAAGTAGTTGGCCTCTGAACACATCTAGGGTTTGCTTGGAGCTCACTGTTCAGCAAAGGAGCTGCTGGACAACTCTTGCAACTGAACTTTTTAGAAGTCACGTAACAGGAAGATACTGCCCTCCATGCTTTCCATGTGGGTGGATCACTGTCTAGGTTACTCTTTCAAAGAACTGACACTACTTCTCAGCTCTCCTTGGTTTGACTCTGTGTTCTTTCATGGAAATTCAGTCAGTGGGTATTTGTGCATCTCCTTTATCAGTCTTGTACCATACTAGCAATTGTGGTAGAAAAAAAATACACTAGAAGCCTAATAGTGCCTAAAAGAATTAAAAGACATTGGGTAAGTTCCTTGATTGATTCCAAGTTTTAAGAGCTGCTCAATGTCTGATTTTCCCTTATATTTTGGTAGAGTGCAGTGGCAATGAGAAGGAGAAACAGTAGCACGGAGTAGTGGATATAGTACTGGGATATGGAGCCAAGAAAAATTGAATTTAAATTTTACCCCTGATACTTATGAGCTCTATTATGGCAAGTCACAACTTCTCTGAGTCTCAGTTTCCTCATCTGTAAAATGGGGATAATAATACTTACAATACCAGTCTCACTAGGTTGTTGTGACACACAAATGAGGTAATAGATGTAAATGTTTTGTAGAAGTTAAAGCACTATATTCCTGTCAAGTTATTCCGTCTTACAGAAGGTTAAGGGACCTCAGACAACATCTAGTTGGACACCCTCATTTTCAGAAAAGGAAACAAGGGCCATGAGAGGTGAGGTAGATTGACTAAGGTGTAGCACAATGACAGAATGGCAGAGCTGAACCTAGAAACCAAGCTTCCTGACTGTCCCATGCTTTTTTTCTCAATCTTTTTACATTACAATGTCTCCAAAAAAAGGTGACCCCATTTTCGTTTGATGAAAGTCCAAACTATCCCGCAAATATGGTGATCATTATTTCTTTATTTTTTAATGACTTCATCAACAAATGTCTCTTGAAATTTCTATCATTCTAATTAAAGGTACATCATATCAGGTGGTATCTGAGCATAGTCTTTTATTAATGACTTAATAAATCTAATAATCCCAGAGAAAAATTAAAATTAAACCTGAAATTCAAAGCAGATTTTTAAAAAAGCATTTTAAAAGAACAAATTATATAAAATAGATTTATAACACAATGACTTTTTTTCAAGCCATCTTTGCATCTAGGAATCTTCCAAACATCACATGCTCCCTTGTCTGCCATAGAAGCATCTTTCCATGGGCAAAAATACATAATATATGACATTTGGAAATATCACATAGACCTTCTTGTTGAATTAACATCATCAATAGGAAGTGAGCAGTTCAGCTTAGAGAAGCTGAGACCACAACAGCCCTCTCTAAGACTGATAGACAAGTCAACTCTTCTAGGTAGCCACAGATTGCTGGCCATAGAAATCTGAGTTAAGCCGGTGTGTTCTCTACATGAGATTGACTAGACCCTCAAGAATCTTAGCCAAATGAAGGTTTAGGTGGATGGAATTTATCTATAGTTATTCAGAGGGGCTAGATAGGGCATCATCTCCATTTATGACCTATCTCCTAGGCAAATGAGGTCATTCTTATAAGAAGTTCCTTAGATGATTATATATGACTTGGAAATGTTTTAGTTTGCCTCAGGAAATCAGCAGGAGGATGAACCCAGTGACAGATGGTCATCCAAGAACCAGTCTGGCTAAAATCAGAGATTTACCACTAGTTTGACAATACTGTGATGAAATATTTTCCCACAGAAGTCTACTTAAGTATAATGAATGGGTAGCTTTAGATCAGTGGAGAGAGTATGTGTTCTGATGACTTTGGGTATCTTGGAATTATTTAAGCAAATAAGACTTAAAAAACTAGGATGAGGTGGAGTTTTGCCTCAAAGTTTAGAATGTTGTGGTTGCAGCACCCACATTCCAACAGGTAGGAACAATTGAACTAAGTTAGCAAGAATAACTCATTAAAATGGGGAGCTACTGCATAGTTCAAGTTTCCTCCCTAAGGTGACCACATTCCATGTGAGTTCCTCCCTCTCCTGAAGTGGTCTTCCTAGCAGTGATCATAAAGGCAATGTCAAAGGGTTATTTACATCTGGAAAGTCTTCAGAGTTTTTCTGATCCCATGATTTCTCCCAAAGGCCTTGTAGATCAAAGTCTGAATATTACCAAGTATCTTTCTCGTATTTCCAATTGCATTTGTCTTTAAATTTTAATATGAGGGCATTTTTGGTGCTGTTTTTTGGCAGGATTCATTTTGGGATATTTGTCCCAGATGTTTGGAATTGCTAGTTGCACATCTGAACTAATATCAAGAGTTGGGCAAAGCAAAGAATATTATGGTAATTAGGAAGAAAGGAGAAGAGAGACAGCATCATCCACTACTCAAAGAATATGTGTATTACACTTCCTTGTTATAATATGGCTCCTCAATTTGGAGCTATGCTCAAAAAGTTATCAAACTGTGCATACCCTTTGACCCAGCAGTGTTTCTATTGGGCTTATATCCCAAAGAAATCATAAGGGAAGGAAAGGGCCCCACATGTGCAAGAATGTTTGTGGCAGCTCTTTTTGTAGTGGCTAGAAACTGGAAACTGAGTGGATGCCCATCAATTGGAGAGTGGCTGAATAAATTATGGTATATGAATGTTATGGAATATTATTGTTCTATAAGAAATGACCAGCAGGATGATTTCAGAGAGGCCTGGAGAGACTTGCATGAACTGATACTGAGTGAGATGAACAGAACCAGGAGATCATTATACACGGCAACAACAAGACTATATGAGGATCAGTTCTAATGGACATGACTTTCTTCAACAATGAAATGCTTCAAACCAATTCCAATTGTTCAGTGAAGAAGGCCATATACACCCAGAGAAAGGGATGTGAAATGTGGACCACAACATAACATTTTCATGTTCTCTATTGATGTTTGCTTGCATTGTATTTCCTTTATCGGATTATTCTTTCTTATAGATACGATTTTTCCTGAACAAAAAAATGATGTGTGGCAATAACTATACATATATTCGATTTAAGTATTCTAACGTAATTATCATGTAGTGGATATCCTGCTATCTAGGGGAGGGGTGGGGAGTAGGGGGGAAAATTTGTAACAGAAAGCTTTGTAAGGGTTAATGTTTAGGAATTACCCATACATATGTTTTGCAAATAAAAAGTATTAATAATAAAAAATATTTAAAAAATATATAATATGGCTCCTTATCACTGAATATAAAAGGTGCAAATTCCTTAATTTGGGGCATAATGTCCTCCTGCTTTGTATCCTATCTTTTCTCTTCCCCTCTTCTACTGCTCCTCCTCAGGAATGCTCTGCTCCAGCCAAATTGATCTTATTGTTACTTGAAGACTATTTGGGCTTTCTTTTCTCCCTGGTATGGTAAATCTTCCCAGGAATGCTCACTCTCCCTTTCTTCACTATTCAAAATAAATTAAAAAAAAACAACAACTGATCCTTCCTTTAAATAAACTTAGTCTTTCAAAAAATCTTAATGACTATATAAATTTTTTTTTTGCTAAAGTTTGGTTTTTTTTTTTTTTTGAGGTGTCAAGATAAATAAGACATAGCTCAAATTAAGTCTAGGTAGCTCAAACTTTCCCTTCCCCCTTCCCAATTTCCCACCCTAATAATAACCTTGGCCTATAGTAATCTCTTCATCCCCCTCAAATAGAATATCTATAGAATATTTTTCCCTGACGTATGTTAGTAGTCTTTACCCTTAACATCCCTGAAAAGTGGACACCCAGACTCTACTCGAGAACTTTCAGTGATGGGGAATCCATTACTTCCAAAGAGTTCACATTCCATTTTAGGATAGCTCTAATCATTAGGGAAGTTCTTCTCTTTACATTCAAGAAGCATTTATTAAGCCCTTACTATGTGTCAGGTACTGTGCTAAGCACTTGGGTTACAAAGAAAGGAAAAAAAGATTGTTCCTTTCCTCAAGAAGCTCACAGTCTAATGGAAGTGACAACAAGCTAAACATTTTCTGAGGTTCCAGAGGCCTCTTTTCAGGGTAACAGGTGTGATGGAAGTGTTATGTGGGGAATCAGGACTAAAGTCAAAGTTGGATTTGAGGCTTGCTTCCTTTACCTACTAGCTAGATGATCATGGGCAAAATCATTGCCTTTAACCTCAGTTTTCTCATGCAGTAAAATTGGGTGAACAATATTTTAAATGTAGTTGCTAAGAAAATTTAGTTATTTGAATTGATGTTAAATATTCAGGTTTTAATAAAGCATTTTAAAAATAATACTTTTATCACCTGCCTTACGGGATTACTAAGAAAGGGCTTCTTAAAATCTTAGTGATAGAAATGTGAATTCTTATTTTGTAAAAAGGGAAGGAGCATTTTGGTTTAGCTGAAAAGAGCTACTGAATGGCCACTGAGTCAGAAGATAGGTCTGAGATTCAACCTGGGTCTTTTTCTCCATGTGCTTATATTGCATTATTCTCACAAGTCTGTGAGAGAAGATCCCTTAGAAATCAGGAATAGGGATAATTAAGTGTAAGTTAATGGGATTCATGGATAAAGCTTTCTAAGAGATGAGAAGAGATTTTACTGGCTCAAAGAAGAGGACTGAGTCACAGGGAAGAGTTCTGCTGCCCTCAGAAGCAACCCATATTGGGGGTGAGACTATTAAGGCATTTCCAGGATATGACCAACAACATTCTTGGTTTCTCCCAACTAACCGCTGTCCCTTTTTTCATCCTTGCTTCCTCCTTTAAAAAGACTGGGATCTTTGCTCACCCTAGCTAAAATCACCCAAAACTTTTGGTACATCCAAACTAAATGAGAAATGACAGGCTGCAGGTGAGAGAAGGGCTAGGATTATCAGAAACTGGTTTTAAGAATATAGTTATTACCAATCTGTTTATAGTGAATGAATTGAAGGGTATGTCTAAAGTCTTTTTGAAGAGAGGGAAGAAGGAAAAAGAGGAAGAGATCAGAGATGAGAGGGAAAGGGAGGCAAGATAGGAAAGTATTTAAAGATTTGAAATATTTGGGGAATTATAAAAAGGGGTACTGCAGTTGGTTGAACTATGGATGAGGGCTCTTTGTTCATCTCCCTAGCTACATGCCATTAATAGCAATTTGTAGACTAGGGGACATCTTCATATGGGACAAATGTTGGGTTTAGAGTATGTTTTTTTTTGTTTGTTTGTTTTTGTTTTGTTTTGTTTTGTTTTGCTGAGGCAATTGAGGTTAAGTGACTTGCCCAGGGTCATACAGCTAGGAAATGTTAAGTGTCTGAGGCCAGATTTGAACTCAGGTCCTGACTTCAGGGCTGGTGCTCTATCCACTGTGCCACCCAGCTGTCCCTAGAGTATGTTTTAAGGGGATTATCTTAATTATCTATTAGATAGTGATGAATGTTTAAAACTCCCAATATTGAAATCCATTTTCCCAGGTTTTGGAAGATCCCCAAGTTTATCTCTCTAAATTATGTGAGGTCAGGATGATTAAATGTAGGTAACAGGCATTTTCAAAGTACCAGACCCAGTCCTATAGAAGAGAATTCATACCCTTGATGAAGTTCCTGAAATTATACTCAAATTTCTGTACTTTGTTGGCACCCTAAATAAGAAATAGAAGCTCTTGCTCTGTGAGGTGATGAAAGTAAGGAGAAAAGAGAAACCAGTAGGGAGGATATATGTGATAATGGTCTTTGTTTACAGAGACTAACTTAAAAAAAGTTCTATAAATTAAATACAAAAGAGGCATAAGGATAGCAGCAGATAGAATAATCCATTAAAAAATTATGGGAGCATAGATTTTACCCTAGAAATGAATTCAAAAGGTCATTTTATCCACTCTCCTCAATTGAGAAAATTTAGGCTTGGGGAAAATAAGTGATGTGGCCACAAAGGCAGTGAGTGGCCTAACCTGAGATTTCTGCCTTCAAATTCAGTGTTTTCCTGTTACTTGATATTTCCCTTAGGAAAGTTCCATTGTGACTTCTAATTGTATTTAATACCTATTTAAATGCTATTCATCATAGGATTAGGCTTAAGACACCCAACTCTTCATTCAGTTTTTATTCAGAGCATAGTGGAGGGCCACTCTGACCTGAACAGTGCTAAGAGAATAATTATCTCCTCCCCACTCTTGCACTAGTTCAGGGCTTTTTAAATCAAGCCCAGGATGAGATAGAAATAATGGAGAAGAGTAAAAAAAGAAAGAAGAAGTTTCCAGATCTTCATGGAGTCATGAACAAATATACAGGGCTTCTTCATCTTTTCAGATTCTGCTCTAAATTTTGGGGGGAGAATCTCTGATACCATCTCTACCAACTCAAAAGCATTTAAGGCCACCACTGATTCCTATCTAGGGGTTTCCCACAGTTGTGATTAGTGTCCTCACAGCAAAGAGCAGTCATTGAGCAGTTAAGTCCAGAATCTTCTTGCTGAAGATGGTGGACTTATATCTGTCCAACTCTGGTCCAATCAGGGTGAAGTGGTATTTAATTCCAAAAGAACTTTCTAAGTTCTTGGAATTGTCTCCTGGACATATGTATATCTAACAGATTTTTGGAAATGTAAGCCACATGTCCAAGATAGTATCCTCTTTCCTTTGTCTAATGACCGAATGTGCTAATTGTGTAAGGAATATTAATGATAATAAGTGTAAAAATAGGATACATTTTCCTTTCAAGCAGTTATAAATATATTTTTTAAAAATAGTCTTCAACTCATGTGGGAGGTGGTGTTTGTGGTGGGGAGGGTGAAGAGGGAAAACAGGGATTGGTCCATTTATAAAAAAAAGGTGGAAGAGTAAATCCACAAATAGAAGAGCACTTCTACTGGAGGGAGCTGTGCCCCACCATTACCTTTGGTCTGTATTAGATCAGGGATTAGGATCAATGGAGGGATAGCAGAATCCTGCCAATGGGGTCAAAATTGAGAATCACAGACTCCCAATCAATGTACTTGGCAGTAGAAGATATATAGACAAGCTAGTTCTATGCCAAGGTAATTTCCAGGACAGAGAAAATGAAATCTGCAGTTTCTTCCTATTGAAGTTATAAATTCATAGACAATTAAAGCTCAAAGGGTCCTCTGAATTCACTTAGTCCAATTCCCTCATTATACAGATAATGTTATGCAGTTAAAGGCGGGTCCAGGTCTCATTCTGGCACAGTTCTCTCTCCTCTACATGACACTTTTGAACTCATTTGTTAATTCCCTCACTTAGGAAGGGTTCAAGTCTTACTCCAGAGTAATTTATTTATAGGATTTAAACTTGGAAGGGACCCTAGAGATCATCTTGATTAATTCTGTTGCCTTACAAATAAAGTGAAGGCCAGAGAAGTAAGCGATCTGCTCAGGATATCTCACTAATTTTATGATGTAGACTCAGGCTTCAAACCCACATCCTCTGATTCCAAATCCAGTGCTCTTACCAATAGTCCGATGTCTTTTTCAGCTCCTTTCATGGAATAGCTACTTTTAAAGTGTTGAATGGAATTCACCTCCTTCATTCTTTGATTAATCCATATTGTTTCCCCCCACACTCCCTCCCAAAACCCCCCCCAAAACAGAAGGCTTGATCCAAAGAGAAGACCAGAGGAGAGCAAAAGAAAAAAGGAGAGAAGGACCCATCATAAGTGTGTAGAAAAATTCCTTATAGACTGTTCCCAAGGCCTGTGTTGACTTTAGTTTGGGGTTGTCCTAGTAGATCTGATGTGGATGTGGATTTGGGACCATGTATATGGGGCACAATGTATATGGGCACAGGCTCCCCTGTGTAATTTCTCTGACCATTGAGGAGATTCCTTGAGTATGTCATTACTACAGGTTTCAAATTACACTTATTGAGAAAAGACTTATATTTCTTGGGATAATTGGTTGGGGAAGATTTGAGGAGATCAGAGTTTTTGGCTTGTTCTCTAGAATTGTCAACCACATTAGGAATGTTCAGAGTAGGTTTGCTTAAGGAAATTTTCCCATGAAACAGTTTATTTTCGGAGTTGCCCTCCAGAAAAGTTAAATTTGGTTTGTAATGCTCCAAGGTATGGTCCTAGTGGTTAATAATGGTTGAGCCGAACACCAAAGAGATGAAAGAAAGCCTATCTTTTGTGAAATAAAAGAAAGTTTGGGAAAGTTTCTGGCGATGTAGTAGCAGAATTAGAGAGAACAGCTTCTTGGGTTTTGTTCTTCCCTTTCACTAGATTCTGACTGAAGTCCAAGTATGAGTTAGGCCTGAGGTTTTCTGAGAATTCATTTCTAGTCTACATAGATGTTTTATTTTTTTGTTCTATCCATCTTCTGAGGTCCAGAGGAAGACACAGTAGCTTTCCCCTTTCAGGAGTAGTCCAGGTATT
This sequence comes from Myrmecobius fasciatus, assembly GCA_023553655.1. Lineage (NCBI taxonomy): Eukaryota > Metazoa > Chordata > Mammalia > Dasyuromorphia > Myrmecobiidae > Myrmecobius > Myrmecobius fasciatus. The sequence goes on from JAJPUD010006995.1 coordinate 66,146, forward strand.
TACCCCACTGGCATGCTATCCCATTTTGTAGGTCTAGAAGTTAAAAGACCAAAGTCAGCATCAGCAGGAGAGAGAGTATTAATAGTAATAGGAATTCCTGTAAGGATTTTGGTGATTCTCAAGCTCTACTTGTTCTTGATGGTGAAGGAACTCATGTTCCATCCTGTTCTGTTCTTTCTCAAATCCTGCCTTTCAGGATAGAACCCATATTAAGTCACTTATACCTTACTATGAACTTAAATCCTATGTCCTTTCTAGAGGTATTTACATTTTAAGCCTTCTCATTGTTTAGGAAAAACTTTGTTGTTTATGAAATTTTCAGGAAGATTATTAGGGACTTGGTTATATTTCCTCATCACCCTTGGAATTATTTTATGTAAATGCTTGCTCTGGCAGTCCTATGAGGTTATCAGATAATCAATTGTAGAGAATTTATTGGGCTAGAAGAATAGCAGCCAAGAGGTCAGAGGCAGCTGAGAAACCAGAAAATATTCTATGAAAGAGGTGTTTTTCTTTCTGACCATTGAGCAGTTATAGATTTGCCTCCACATTGGTAAGATGTTTCTTGGCTTTCAATAAGCCTGATGATAAAGAATTGAAATTGGAAAGGGAGGGTTAGAAATTTTTTACTCTTTACCATAATCTGTATGTACACATATAGTCCTACTACTGTCTACATTATTTTGCTCCAGTCAAACCCTTCTAGTTTTTTTTTCTAGGAATAAAATGTGTATGTATGCACACAAACTTGTTTTATTTCTGTCCCCATGCCATGCTCCTATCATTTCCCCTACTTGAAAATGGATCACCTCCCCAACTTGATTGTCTTTATCCTATCATTCCTTCAAGGCCTAGCTCAAGCTCTCTTCTCCATGAAGTCTTCCCAGACTGCTCAGTCTTTGGTATCAGTTTCTTTTTTGAACTATATCTGGAATTATCCATACCACTCATAACCTTAATTTTCCCAGTGTTGTTAATCATTTCTACTTCCCCCAATGAAGTGGTAAACTCCTTGAGGGCAGAGTCTGCATCTTTCAATGTTCTATATATCCAGTATTAGGAGTCAAATTTAGTGCCCAGTAAGCACTCGATACATATTTAATGATTGGTACTGTTAATTCAGTGATTTTAAGAGGGTTTATTTACTTATATTTGTAGCACCTGTTTGTAGAATTTGGGTCTTTGGTAAAGAAAGGGAATTCTCTGTTCTGCTAGAAAGATACATATTCAAATAGATGAAGTATTACTAAAAATTTAAAATGACTTTTCCAGATTTCAAATAAGTGATTCTCTTGGGACCTGTTACCTTAAACACACTGAGAAAATGTATGTATTCAACTTCAGGGAAAGTACAGAAAAGGAGGGGGTCTTTGAAAAGAACTGCTAGGGCTTTTAAAGTAATTGTTTTGTCAACTTAACTCAATAAAATACAAAGTCCTTTTGATTATTACTTACAAACCAAAGAAAACATACAATAGTCATGACATAGCTAGTTTGAGGGTTTGGAGGTTGTTCCATTCCCTCCTTTTTTCTCATTTCATTGGGAAAACAAATTCTATTTGTCTCCTTATTTTAAAAAATGTGGATAATAGAACATAGTTACTAAGATTATTAGGTATAGTCAAAATGCATATTATTTTGTTTCAGCTTTCACTTCATATTATTTTTCACAGTTTTGTATTTTATTTTGCATTCTTCATGTTTTTTAGTCTTCTTGGAGCTATGATATTCCATCATCTTGAGATAATCAACATTTACAGAACATTTTAAAGTTGTCAAAGAACTTCCTATACACACACAGTGTGAGGCAGATGTTAATTATGAGAAAACCAAGGGTTAGAGAAGGCTAATGATTTATTTGTGGTCAAAAAGCTATCAAAAGGCACTCAGAGGCATAATTACAACCCAGTTCACTCCTGACACCAAGTTCAATTATCTTTTTGTCTACATTGTATTGATTCACAACCAACTCCTGATCTTGGACTTTTGTATTGGTTTTGGCTTTTGTAATAATACAGAATACAAAGTTTTTTTCTCTTAAAAAATTATATAATTCTTGATTTCCTGGAACATATCTTAATAACAGAATCAAAATATACAATCAGTTTTATTACTCGTGTTATAAAACATTAAAACATTTAAAACATAAAAACATATAAAACATTTGTTCTCTACAAAGATTGTTATTTTTCATTACCATAATTTAAGCAATTCTGAAGCATAGCTATTTTTTTATGTCCCAATTAACACTTTTGCTAGCTGGATAGATGGATGAGATTTCTCATTGTGTATTATACAGTTGATTATTAGAGACAATGGATATTTGCTATTATGTCCAATTGGTTTTCTTTTCTGTGAGCTGTCTTTAGTTTATATGCCAATGAAAACAGTTTAGCCTTTGTAGATTTGTATCCATTCCCTATAAATTCTGAACCTGTGGCTTTAATCTTTATTATGATCACTTGGGCATCCTACTCTTACTCATTTATATTTTCTTCTGGATTATGTAATTTTTCATTTACTTGACTTTTGATCTTTATATAATAAAATCTACCTTATTCCCAATTTTTTCTCTAATAGAAAAAAAACTTAATCTTCTATTTTTGGGATAAAATTCTGTATTTGCCATCTAATTTCTAATTTTTCTTTTTAACTCAACTGTTGCATGTGGTAGTGTTGTGCCACAGTCTGTTTCCCTCAGTTGCTGTTTCAGTCTCCCTCAATTGTGCTGTCCCAGAATAGCAATCCCCACACTTCCTGACCTTCAGAAATAATTGGACTCACATTCCAAAGGAGTTATGAAACCTCCAGGTGGCCAGCCTCGACCTATCCCTTATCTGTATGACCCAGACTAGTAGTCTTCTTTGCCAAGGCATCCCTCACTCCCTACCTGCCAGAACTGAATTTATGGTTTCCTTGGACACCAGATGTGCTCAGCTGTTCCCATGAGTTCTTTGTTTCCCTTGGGCCATAGAGATTATAAAACTCCTGTTCGCAAGCAATGAGGTACTGAATACTTTGTATTCAGTTGGCTGACATGCTGTCAGCCTAAAGTCCCTGGCCTGGACTTCATGCTTTGAGACATGATTCCCACCAGTCCTGATCCATAGCTATGGATTCTGAACTCTCAATTATCAGTAAAGCATTACCTAATCTCCACTGTGTGATACTGCCTCAGTTTCTCCCTGACCATTACAGTAGGCAGTAAATAATTATTGAATTAAATATTAGACATTACAGCAATATTATAAATTCCTTGCTGAAAACAAGTGTGCTCTGGGGGAGAAACAAAGATAATAATGAAACAATGCCTGTCCTTCAGGGAATTTATATTCTTATTGGAGAGTAAGGGATAAAAATGTGGCTAAGTAAATAGGAGGCAATTTGAGTGGAGAGGTCTTTAATTGGGTGATGGTGGGGAGAAGGAAAAGATTTCATAGGAATCAGTTCCTAGGAAAATAAAGCTTCTGAAATAAACAATGTATTTTCTTCAGAGGAATGGCCAATACAAAAACACATTGGGATTTGGATTGTCAATTACTAGTCCATTTTGTCTGGAACTTAGGATATGTGAAAGAATATGATGTGAAAAAAGGTTGCAGATAAATTGTGGAGGGCTGTAAAATCAACAGATCTATGAGTCTAAGATAATATAGATCTACTAAAAACTTGAGAAAAGCTAGTCAGCCTGTGCCTTAGAACATTTTTTTGGCAGGAGTATGTAGGATAGGATAGAAGAAAGGGAGAAACTGGGTGCAATAAGATCAATTTGTAGACAATTAGTGAAGTCCAGCATGGTGAAAAGTCTGAACCTGAGTGAGTGGAGCAAAGGAGAAAGAGGTAAGAGATGTTCTGGAGGCAGAATCTTCAACAATACTTGGTAATTGATTGGATATTACAAATGAGGGAAAAGGCCAATTCAGTGATGACTTTATGAAACTTGATTGTATCTTTTACTAAAACAGGAGAATTTGGGTCTCTTAATTGGGTTTAAGAAGAATTATCAGTTTTGAACATGCTGAATTTGCAAAGCTCATAAAATTTCAAAATGTTGTTCAGTAAGGATATGGTGATGAGGGACGAAAATATTTAAAATATTCATAAAATTCAAAATTCAAAAATTCATTAATCTGGCAAAGCAACTACTTTTTCTGCCTTTGTTTCAATGTTTCCCTTCACAGTTATTTCCCTATGCACATTTGAATATCATGGCATTCAGTTCTATAAAGTAGAACACATTGAGATTTTAACTGACATTCTATTAAATCAATAATCTTCGTTGGATAATATTGATATTTCTTCTATTCTTTCCTAGCCATAAACTTAACTGACATTTTTATAATGCTTTAAGATTTTTTTTACCAATATGAGTATTTATTGTACTGTACATCAAACATTTATTAACCATATATTAATATATCACACATTATGCTGATTTTGAAATACAGAAAAACAAAAATGAAATAGTTGTTGACCTCAACATTTTTTTTTTGCTTTTTTATTAAAGCTTTTTTTTGTTTCTTTTTTGCTGAGGTAATTGGGATTAATTGACTTTCCCAGGGTCACACAGCTAGGAAGTATTAAGTCTCAGGCAACATTTGAACTCAGGTCTTCTTGACTTCAGGGCTGGTCTCTATCCACTGCAGCACCTAGCTGCCCTTAAAAATGCTTTAAGATTTTAAAACACTTTCCACACATTGTTTCATTTAATCTTAAAAACCTCCTGAGGCAGGTGCTACAGCTATTATGAATGCTATTTTATAGATGAGGAAAATGAAGTTCAGATCACATTCCTGATAAATGTGAAAGGCAGGATTCAAACTTCTGGTCTTCCTGACCACTTAATACATGGTTTGTATAAAAATGAAATATTCCTTTATTTCTTTAGGAAAATCTCGTTTTTGTAAATAGTGTTTTGTAGTTTTCCTTAGAAGTTCTTCTGTGTTCCTTAGTAGATTAAAATGTGTAAAAAAAATAAAATGCCTGGTTAGTAAGCAGAATTAAACAAAAATTTCCTGTTCAGAGATTAGTTATAACTATCCAATTGGTGATTTCTGAATCCCTGGTTATGGTTGAACATAGCACCTAAGAGCTATTCCTTTTTGCTTAGATTGTCATCATCAGATAGGAAAGGATGCCAATTTGGCAATGCCCAAGGGATATATTGCCTGTATAAATTCTGATTTAGATTCCTGATTTATAAACTTTGTTTTTAAACATATAAATAAAATTGTTGCCATCCTTTAGGTAGTCAGTACTGAAACTGTTCCCAACCTTAGGTGACTCAGCTTTGCCCATGAGATTCTAACTCCAACTGTCATTCCTCCTCCTACCCCCCACCCCCACCCCAGACCCTATCCAATGCCTCTAATTTTCATATAATGGAAAATCAACCTATGCCTTTCAAGCGACTAGGCTTTCTAAATAAATCCTAATCTTAACTTTACGTCCTCCCAATGCTGTATGTGGATAATTGATTGATACTATAGCATCAGATTTCACCATTTAACATTTGGGTTTATCTATAGGGATTATGAAGAGATTCCTGTTCAGGTAAAAGCTGACTAGAAGGTTTCTGACAACTCCTTCAATTTTCTGATAACCCCTCCAACACTGAAGTTCTGTTTGTATCTGGATTTTTTAGGAGCTTGAGTTTAAAGCTGAGTTAGGCTGTTCCCCTAGCAGATGAAGGCTGTATCTTGGCCCTCAGATTGCTGCTGGTTAAGGATTAAGATGATGTGAGATTCTTGAATCTAAACCTTGACTCTGCCAACTTATGTTGGTGATGGATGGATCGAATGTTGAGGTATCACAAATCCTGATTCAGACTTCTCATTTATTACCAAAGGAAAATCTACTGATTTACAAACAAAATTAAACTATTGTCACAAAATACATAAAAATTCCCATCTAAAACAGCTAATAGGAAAAATATAAGTATTAAATTATATATTCATGTTCTTAGTAGTTATCTTTGGCCCTGACTTTGACAGGCTTTGTAATTGTTGGAGTTGGCTCACCTTGGCCCAACATATTCTCTACTGTGCATCCAGCAGTGTCTCCCTAGGGGTTTGGTTTGTGAATGTTCCCTGACTAAAACTGACATCCCATTTCTGAGGATGGGTTCTGTCCGCTAGATTCTATTTCTAACTGCTATTCTTATTACAGACCTTCTCACATGGCCTTGCCCCTATACAATGGAACCATATACTAAAGGACCAAGTCCTTAAATTGACCCCTTCTTACAAAATAGACTTGCTGCCTCAAGAGACTATTAAAAATGGGAAAAAAAAGGCACCAACAGTTACTTTTCTTTCATACTGGTAGTATGACCAACCTGTCAGTGGAAGACAATGGGAATATAAGGATCCAATTGCTGAACTTGCATAGACCAAGAACAAAACAACTTAAGAAGGTATTAAGATGAGTAGATGTCAATTGTTAATTAATATTAGGAATATAACTTGGTGTCTTCGTTTCTTGTTGGGATATAGTTCCATTTGCTTTGGGCCTGCATAATGTGAGTAATAGCTTTGTCTCTCTTCCACTCTGTAAGTTGCTTCAGGAAAGCACTAAGCAAAAGCCATGGGGGAAAGGGGACAAATCTTTGTCTTCTTTAGGAAAGGGTGCTTCTCTCAATTCAAAATGCCTTAGATGTTTGGTAGGTGGTGCAAAGAGTTCTGACAAGGAATTCTGGGTTGCATTTGCTGTTTGCTTATTAGCCACTAAAAGATTTTAACTTCAGGACAACTGAGATATAATCTTTGTAGTAAATGTATCTACTCAAAATATGACATCCATTATCTGAGGAATTGACACAGATTTCTATGCATCATCCACAATGGATAAAATTATAGAAAGAAGAAACACAAGCTAGTAATCTCACCTTCGCCCACTTACTAGTTGTGCTGAGCATCACAGAACCTCCTTTGGGTCTCATTTTTCTTCATCTTTAAAATGAGATAGAGAAATGTGTTTTGTAAGCAATTCTAAGGTGATTCAGTACATTCATTAAATGGAAAAATGCAATTAAATGTTATAAGTGTTAATGTTGCTGAAGCTAGGTAGAAACAAGCACATTATTTCACTATTGTTGTAGCTGCGAATTCAAGCATTTATTTTGGAATGCAAAAATACAAAACTCACTATACCTCCTGATCCCTGGATGAGGACAGTGGCCAAGGGATATTATTAAAAAAGAGAAACAAAATAGATCTGCACAAAAATGTTCATATTGGCCTTATTTGTGGTTGGAAAAACTAGAACTAGCTCAGATATTTTATGACTGAATAAATTGTGGCATAGCAACATAACAGAATCTTAATGAAACCAAGAAAACTTACAAATATGAAGAAAACAAAGTAATATGGAAAGACAAATGAAATGCTGTCAAGAGAAAATTAGCAGAAAAATAAGATACAAACTGACTATAGCTATACAAAATCATAATAACAACAATAGAATAAAAACAAAAGATTTAAGAATCTTAACAAAGGAATACAAAAGTCAAGCTATTTTTGTATTTTATTAAAATTTATATTTACTTTTACATCTTTTTTATTGATGAATTATGTATTTGTTTTTATCTACTACTATTTAATACTAACAAAGCTCTTCTGTTTTTGTCTTCCTCTTTCCAACAGACTCTATTCTGTAGTCATTCTTCCCCTCCTTCCTGGTACCTTCTTCTTTTTGTTCCTTTATCTGGATATCCAAAACTTCCTGCCCTAAATCCCATCCCTTCTTCATTCACCTCTGGAAACTTTTATACTTGGAACATAATAGGTTAAAAAAGTTTTCCTGACTGATGACAGCTCTCTGCTTACATCTTCAAGGGGATGAGAAACCAATTAGTCCCTGTCCTCTCTGTAAATATTTGAGCTCTTTGATTCTGAAATTGTTCAGAATGCCAAAACTTATTCAGCATTATCCCTGAAGCATGAGCCCAGAAGTTCTAAGCCATTGTAAACTTTGTCTGCTATGACATAAAGCTATCCTGCATATGGCTACCTGATTTTAAACGTCTTCTACTCTTTTTCCGTTCCATCTTTGTGTGTATTAATTCTTCAGTGAAAGGGATTCATTTGGCTTTAACAGTATCCTTTTGTTTCTGTCTCCTACTCTCTTAAATGTCTCCAGTTAAGCCACATTTTTTTTCCTTTTGAGTATAAACATAAACATACTGAATAAAATGGCTTTTTGCTTATAAAATTGATTGGCTTATTTAATTCTGTGATTATACTACTTTCAAGATCCAGTGTAGCCTGACAGTGTAGACCTCTGGACATTAAACAGGCATAGGGTAGTAAAAAGAAGGCTTAATTATTAATAGTCACAATCTCTCAGATGCCGTTCATCATCTATAATATGGGAATGATAAAACTTGCACCATGTACCTTGAAGTGCTAGCATGCAGAGAAAATTTTTTAAGTTTTAAGTCATTATATGAATACAAAATATTGTTGCTGCTATTAGAGTAGAAGATATGGTCACATTTTCTCCATGAAATCTCTATGACCAGTAAGGAAAGCCTGATTCCTAAACATTTGATTATCATTGAGTTTCAGAATTTCACATATTTAGCGCAGATTGCTATTCCTGTGGACAGTTGAAGCTTGAAAATTTTAAGTGTTACAATGGATAGAGTGTTAGTCAGAAAGACCTGAGTTCAAATCCAGCCTTAGACTCTATCTAGCTGTGTGATTTGGGGTAGATCATTTCCTCATGTCTAAAATGTGGATGATAACATATAATTCATAGAGTTGTTGTGAGGATCAAAAGATATAATTTATCACAGAGCCTACATAATGTTAGCTGTATTACTGTAATTATGATGATGAAGATGAAGATGTTGATATATAAATATGTCAGTTATGTTTAAATGGAAGAAGGGTCCAAGATCATGTAGGGGAATTGTAGTTGACCAAGAGGCATCACTTTAAGCATAAGTGGTCACTGTAAGCTCTTTGAGGATAGGAACTGTTTCATCTCTTTCTTTGTGTATTCAGAATTTAGCATAGTATATGGCACATAATAAGCATTGGTTAAATAAATGCATGAAAAAATACAAGCCTGCAGTTTATAAAAGAATTAAAAATGAGTAACAACCATATGAAGGATTTTCTTTAAATCACTCATAATAAAAATGTAAATTGGCTCTGACACCTAATAACTAGAAAACTGGCAAAGATAACAAAAGATGACTATCCATGTTGGCAGATCTATGGTAAGAGAGGCATACAAATATATTATTGATGCAAGTATAAATTGGTTCAACAGCTTTAGAAAATAATACAAAAACAAGAAAAGTCACAAAGCTGTTTATAGTTTTTAAACTAAGAGTTCACACTCCTGATTAGATGTATAAAAAGGGCCCTTTCATGTCAACATATTCATAGCACATTTTGTGGTGGCCAAAAAAAGAAAGGAAACAAAAAGGATGCACATTGATTTGGACAGCGGCTGAATAAATTGTGATATATGCTCATACTGGAATACTACACAGTAAGATATAAGGGAAAGCTTGTATAAACTAATGCTGAGTGAAGTAAGTAGAGACCTAAGAGAATAATATACCTGGTGGCAATGATTTAAATGAAAAGAATACCAAAATTAAGCTAGACTCAGAATAATTGAAATGACTAATTTTGGCCCCAAAGAGAAGATGAAGAGACAGCTTCCTATCCTTTCAGACAGAGGTGAGGTGATCTAGGCACAAACTACTTTATCAACTTCAGAAATAGTGTGTTAATTAGCTTTGCTTAACTATTTGTTAGAAGAATGAGCTCCTTAGAAGGGTTGATGAATATATCTGGAAATAACTGCTATGTAAAAGCCAAAGAGAACAATACTATCTATTATAAATGTAAGGAAGTCGGATCTTGTTGCTAAGTCTGTAATGACATGGAAGCATTTTCTTATATTATTCTTTCATCTTATGCCTAAGGAAATCTGACTGTTTCCTGTGAGGAACAAAAAGTGAACTGAACCTAGAACAGTTAAAGGAGAAAAGATTCCCCAGAGAGAAAGGAGAAGTTAAGCCTGTTTTTAGAAGAAGATGGGAATTGGGGATAGGAGAACAAAGCTCTTTCCTACTTGCATCAGATTTTGCTTAAGTTATAGATCTGACTGCTGAGTGAAATCAGCAGAACCAGGAGAACATTAAACACAGCAACAAGACTCTACGATGATCAATTCTGATGGACATGGTTCTCTTCAACAATGATGTGATTCAAACTAGTTCCTATTGTTCAGTGATGAAGATAGTCATATACATCCAGAGAGAGGCCTGAGGGAACTGAGAACCACAACACAGCATTTTAATGCTTTCTGTGAATATTTCCATGTATTTTGTTTTCCTTCTTAGGTTGTTTTTTTTTTTTCTTCTCTCTTTCTAGATCTGATGTTTCTTGGGTAGTAAGATAACTGTATAGACATGTATACATATATTGGATTTGTCATATAATTTAACATATTTAGCATGTATTAGATTACCTGTCATCTAGGGGTGGGGGGTAGGGGGAAGGAGGGGAAAAGCT
>JAJPUD010006995.1:90339-100459 GCA_023553655.1 Myrmecobius fasciatus
TTGTGTTCTGTGTTTGTAGATCAAATTTTTTGTTCAGTTCTGGTCTTTTCAGTAGAAATAGGTGAAATTCTCCTATATCATTGAATGACCATCTTCTTCCCTGGAAGATAATGCTCATTCTAGCTGGGTAACTTATTCTTGGCTGTAATCCAAGTTCCTTTGCCCTTTGGAATATCTGATTCCAGGCCCTTCTATCCTTCAAAGTAGAAGCTGCTAGGTCCTGTGTGATCCTAATTGTGGCTCCCCTATATTTAAATTGTTTCTTTCTGGCTTCTTGTAATATCTTTTCCTTGGTATGATAGTTCTGGATTTTAGCCACGATATTTCTGGGGGACTCAATTTTTGGGTTTCTTTCAGGAGGTGATCGGTGGATTGTTTCAAGGAGTATTTTGCCTTCTGGGTCTAAAATATCAGGTCAGTTTTCTTTTATGATTTCCTGGAAGATAGTGTCTAGGTTCTTTTTTTCATCATGGCTTTCAGGAAGCCCTATAATCCTTAGATTGTCTCTCCTAGATCTATTTTCCAGGTCAGTTGTTTTTCCTAGGAGATATTTCATGTTTTTCTCTATCTTTTCATTTTTTTGTTTTTGTTCGACTGATTCTTGAAGTCTTGATGAGTCATTAATTTCCAATTGTTCGATTCTAATTTTTAATGTCTTATTTTCTTCAGTTACTGTTTTTAGTTCCTTGTGCAATTGACCAATTACATTTTTTTGTTCATTGCATTCTTTTTCCATTTTTTCTATTTTATTTTGCAGTGATCTCATTTCATTTCCCCATGTTTCTTCTAACTCTCTTTTAAGATTTTTTATGCAATCTTCAAAGAAAGCCTTGTGACATGGAGACCAGTTTATGTCTCTCTTTGGGGCTTTTTCTGGAGTTGCTTTACCTTTAGGGGCCTCAGGATTTGAGATCTGTTCTTCCCTCTCTCCACAAAAGTTGTCTGTGGTGAGAGCTCTTTTTGGTTTTTTATTAATTTTTTTTTAAAGGTATGAGGTCTGTTTAGGGGAAAGGTGGGACAGCTGCTTTAATTTGCCCTGGGGAAGTTCTGCTGATTGAGTTATTTCAGGTGTTGGGCAGTTCTGCTGATTGAATTATGTCAGGGGCTGGGCAGTTCTGCTTTAGTTCACCCTGGGGCAGTTCTGCTGATTGAATTATTTCTGGTACTTATCAGTCCTGTTGTTTGATTGATTACTTTAAGGTGCTGTGTAATGGCAGCTAGGTCCGATGCTCATCAGGGGTTCAGTGGTTCACAATCTATCCCCCTCAAAAGGCAGACCCTCCAAAGCACCTGCCCACAATCAAGACAGATTGGTCCAAGAGGCCCGCAGAAGACTCCCAGGTGTGTGAAAAGCACAAGGCTCCCACTCCTGTTCTGACTCCTGTTCCAGCTCCCTGCTCCAGCTCCCTGCCCCGGTCTCCCTGTGCTGCAGTCTGGGTTCAGCAGACCACCCTCCTGCCCAATTAAAACAGACTTGTTTTGAAGTTCTTCCAGAGTATCTTCTTCTAGAATCGTGTTGTTCTCCAGATATTGTGGATTTTTTTGCTTCAAAATCAGTCTAGAGGCTTCATATGTTGTTGGTTTGAGGGGAGGTTAGAGGAGGTTACAGAGACTCCTGTCTGATCTCTGCCACCATGGCTCCACCCCTGGAAGGAAGTCACAAAGCTTCTTTCTCACCTGAATTCACAATTTTAGCATATAGCAGTTAATTGTAATCATCTCATATATTCTCTTAAACAGTTTTAGAATTGGCTTTCCAATCTAAATTCACACAAATTCAAAGCTGTATCTTTTGAAACTTTTTGAATGCCGGTTTTTTTCAAAGTGAGGCCTTCACCTTGAAACTTCATGAACATTCAAATTTGTTCTCTTGGAGCCCCCAAATTAAAAAGGTGGCAGAAAACTGCCTCCTCATTCCCTTACGATAATTTTCTTTTTGGCATTTTGCTCATCCATTTTTGCTCAACCCTTTTGCAGTAGGGATGAAAAGAAAAGATTTCTCAGGGGGTGCAAGATGGCTTATATTCCAGAATTTTAGGGTTCTCTATTCATTTCCCCAAGCCACATGAAGACAGGCTCTGTCTAGAGAGAGGGTAGGGAAGCTCCTATCTAAGGAGAACTCCACAAAGTCCTGAGAGAAGGATTTTAGGACTTTGGGGATTGAAGACACAGAGGGTCCCCATCCAGAGAAAAATTGAGGCTGACTCCAGGGCAAGAGAGAAGTTGTTGGGGAGCCTACCTTTCATCAGAAAGGTTGGACATACTGCCTTACAAGTGGAGACTAGAGACTGCTTTTATCTTTTGAAAGCTTAACTTTTAAGAAGATTCATGTTTGAATCAAGAGGCCTGACAGATAAACAGACACAAAATAGAAAATGCATTTTAAAAATCCTAGATGGCCAGATTTTTTCATTTGCAACTCATACGACTAAGAGAAGAGCTTAGAATAGACGACTATATATATATATATATATATACATATATATATATGTATATATATATGTTATATACATATAGACATATATGTATATGTACACACATATACATATACACTTGCCTTTCTTGGAGAAGACTCTCTTATCTGGTCCATGGGCCCCCACTTCTTTAATTCCCTGTCCTACTCCTCCTCCCCTAGAGTTTCTAGTAAATATTCTATTTAATGCATGCCTCTTCCTGACAAGTTTCCCTGTGCAGATCCTTTCTGCACTCCTGTGTAGAAATTTTCCACACTTCTGTGGCTCCAGATCATTCTACTATTTACTCAGTTTTAGATTTTTAAACACCTTCATGACATCCTCTTTTAGGATTATTTGAAGAAATGTCCCTGGTGCCTTTAAATTCTTGTTTTTTTTCCCATCTTATTTTCCTGAGACTTCAGACTCACTTTCCCCATAAGATGCCCTAACCACCAAAGGCCTTACTTGATTACCTTCTTGCCCTTGGCCTGTACACAGAGTTGTCTGATTGTTGCCTACTTTTTTTTCCCCTTCCTGTTTTCCTGGATTCATCATTTGTTTCACTCACCAACGTGATCCTAGAATCTTGAACAATCCATGAATGGGGATGCCCATAGGCACAGGATGCATCTTCCCCTTCTTTAATAGCAGCTACTTCACAATCAGGATTTTTGGATCCTGAACAAAACCCCCAGTCTGGAAGAAACAAAATATCTTACCAAGAACTCCACTGAACTATTGATGTATACTGGAAAAGAATTTTATTTTACATTTTACAAAAATAGGTTCACTACAATTCCATAGAATGGGAACACACCTATAAAGGCCAGGTCAATCCTTTTTATGGAGTTTATTTAATTAACCATATTTATCCCTTTAGGATTCTGATTGGTCAGGATCCTTTCCAGGTCACCATATTCCCTTATAAGGTAAGTAATATGCCCAATCTTAAGCAAAATATGACAAGAGAAGTTCTTCTTTTGGTTCTTTGAGCTCATGCTGTTGGTTAGGATTCCAAATTCCCAAACCTTCTTTGTCCAAGAGGCAACCTCCCCTTCCCTCCCTCTGGCCTAAACCTTATCACATTTCTTTATCACTTTCCTCAAGGACACCTGGAAACAAAACAATTAAAGATTGGAAAATCTCATTTATTTCAGATCTTATCACAGAAAATTATTCCAGCATCCAGAAAAATCACATATGGTATCAACATCGTATCCAGAAGTTCCGTCAGATGGGAGATTCTTTGACAAGAGAGGGGGCTCCTTCTTGATGTGCTGTCCAATTGATGGCTCATAAGGACCCCTTCTTCCCTCAATGCCCAAGCCCTTAGACCTTTAGGACACTCCCTCACCTTGGAGATGGTAGAGTTTCAGGTAAGGAACAGATAGATGACTATCTCCTCAATTCAAATTGTTTAGGGACTCAAAACCCCATACTAGTATATAAACTGAGCCCTGATATTTTGTATACAAATAGGATTTCCATGTATTTCATTTCCAGTCATAATTATCACTTGCTTTTTTCCTCTGAAATAACATCAGATACTGGAAGGATCTCAGAAAGGGCCTTGGTTTCAATCTTACTATTTATGTAATTTTGATTCAGTCATTTGAACTTCAGTTTTCTCATCTCCAAAACAAAAAGGTTGGTATAGCTCACCTCTAGAAGTCCCCTTCTTTTTTTAAAGTCTAAAATTTTGTGGTATTTTCATTATTCCTCCCATCTCTAACCCCAAGATGGTCTGTGCCTTTTTGCTTGAATGCTCTTTCTTCCTCTTTCCATTCCTCTCTTGAATTTGGTTCATTCAAATTCAATCCAACTTTTAAAGTCCAACCCTAATCTAATCAAAGTCTTTTCAGAATTTAAGAAACTGAATTCCAAAGCGGGAAAAGTATCTGGCAGAAATTGGGCATAAATCAATATTTTACACCACTTATCAAGATGAGATCAAAATGGATACATGACTTAGATATAAAGGGAGTTATCTTAAAAAAAACTAGAATATGTAACATATTACCTATCAGACTAATGAATAGGAATTTCATCAAACTTCCAGGAATATGACTCATTCCCCAATTGATAAATGGTCAAAGGATATAAACAAGCAGCTTTTTTGATGAAGGAATCAAAACTATGTATAGTCACATAAAAATGCTCTAAATCATTATTAGAGAAATGCAAATTAAAACCACTTTGAGATATCATTCCACATCTATCAGATTGGCTAAAATAATAAAAGGGAAAAATGACAAGTGTTGGAGGAGTTGTGGAAAAATTGAGACTCTGACACATTGTTGGTAGAACTGTGAAGTGATCCATTCATTTTGGAGAATTATCTGGAATTATATCCAAAGAATTATTATATAGTTGTGTATACCTTTTGACCAAGTAATACCACTGTTAAGTCTTTTTACCAAGGGACCAGAGATAAAGAAAAAAGAACTTATATGTTCTAAAAAATTTATTCTTAGCAGCTCTCACTGTGATGGCAAAGAACAAGTAACTGAGGAGATACCTACAACTGAACAAATTTCCGTACATGATTGCTATGGAATACTACTCTATTGCAAGAAATGGATGATGAACTTGTTGATTTCAGAAAAAAAACATGGATAGATTTGCAGGAAATAAGAGTAAAATGAACAAAACCAAAAGAATACTATATATAATAACAGCAATATTGTTTGAAGAACAACTGTGAATGACTATATATTATTTTGAGAACTACAAACACTCAAATCAACTATAAAGGACCTGTGAAGAAAGTTGCTATTCTCCTCTAGAAAAAGAACTGATAACTGGAAGTGTGCATAATATCACACACACACACACACACACACACACACACACACAGCACCCCTGGGTTTGATGGCAGCCTTCTCTAGTGTGAGGAGGGGAGAGAGAGAAAAAAGAGCTCTATCCTCTCTCACCTCCTCTTCCCTTAAAGCTTCTACAAGAGCAGTTGAGTACTTAGGCACAATCCAATATGAAAGACAGGCTAAGAGAATTCACGTTAGTGGCCCTCTCTCTAACCAGAGTACACACAATGACCCTAAAGCCGCTGAAGATTGTACACAAAAAATGCTTTGCTTGCATTTAATTTTCCATGTTTGTTTTTCGGAGGCATGCAAGACCTCAGAAAGTAATCCGCATTTATAACCCTCCAAGGGGGAATGCACCACAAATTACGCGTCAACAATGTGCTACCTCATCTAACAGAGCTGCACAGCATTGATGCTCAGCCTGAAAGAGTAACTGAGCCGATCGAATGAGAGGAAGATTCCCACTACCGGGGAAATTCCAACCATAAGGTGATGCTCAACTCAACCATTGCTAAGAAGTCTGGCAAAAAGCCAATCTTAGCCAATGTCGAGGTCTGATGGCCAGATTTGGGAGGGAAGAAATAGCTCCATACTCGGCACTGGTCAGAACATACCTAGAATATCCTGCTTGATTTTCTGGGAACTAGCTGGGGAGCAATCAAACAAAGGTGACCAGAATGAAGGAAGTGTCCAACATGGTACTTTGTGAGAATCATTAAATTCTAATGAATAATGTATGCTCTTCACATTTAAGCCTCACAAATGCAGGTCCAAGGAAGAAGCACACAAAACATCAACAATATTATTGGGTTGGAGCAGCAGGATGATGCAGTGGATAGAGCACTAGCCGCCAGTCAGAAGGACCAGTGTTCAAATCCAGCCTCAGACACTTAATGCTTACTAGCTATGTGACTCTGGACAAGTCACTTAACCCCACTTCTTAAAAAAAAAAAGAAAGAAAAAAAAAGTTACTGGATGTCTGTGGCATTTTTCTTCTTTATTTTTTTGCTGAAGCAATTGGGGTTAAGTGACTTGCCCAGGGTCATACAGCTAGGGAATGTTAAGTGTCTGAGACTGGATTTGAACTCAGGTCCCTCCTGACCTCAAGACTAGTGCTCTATCCACTGCACCACCTAACTACTCCTTGTCTATTGCATTTCTAAGGATAGAATGTAAATAAGAATTAAGCAAAGGGGGAAAAAAATCAAGAATAAAAAAAGACAAGTAATTTTCAATTAATGCTGAAGGTAAACTTCCACCACCTTTCCTAGTTGCGGCCTGGTTTCATTGTAAGCAAAAAACAGTGTTTCTCCTCAGATTCTATCAGTTTTAACTATTGTAGCACCTACCTCCTCTCCACTCCAAAGTGCAACAAGAACATAGCTCACTTTTTTCTTCTGTCTTCAAGAACATTAAGATTTTAAATAATAGGTAGCTTAGGTCAGTGTCTGTGTGTGTGTGAGAGATTAGGTCTTTCCCCTTTCATTCCCTTCCCTCCCTCTGTCCCCATTGTGATAAATTTATGGTAGGGTGTGGACAACAATCATATAGGACAGGCTGTGTCTTAAACATAGAATCACTCCTAGTGGTCCCAGAACTCCTCACATTATTCTACCTCATCCTCTTGGAGGTACTCAAGCAAAAAATTTGAGTAAAAATCAATTTGTGGGTTTCCTTAGTTCTTTCCACGGGTCTTCAAGTCTGTGAACCCCACATAAATAAAATAATAAAATATAAATAAAACCTTTCAGGGTATTTATTTCTCAATTAGCCTGTTGACTGTTTTGAGAGCTACTAACCCAAGTTTTCCAGAAAATCCTCCTCTCTCCTCTTCCTCATCTGTGCCTCTGATGGATAAATCTTCTGCTCACTATACCTGCTCTCAGACTTCTCTTCCAATTTTCCTAGGGAGCTGTAATAAAGGATGTAATCACTATTAATGAAAACTATAATTGTCATTCCTTCTCATGCCAGAATAAGCCCTAAGCTGGGGACAAGTTGCAATCTATTCTTTGGAGGGAACATCTAAATTAATGAGATGAAAAAATCCATTTTAGTGTGTAATGGTTTTGGTAGTAAGGGGGGGTTAATCAAAAGAGTACCTACTCATTCTGATAAGCCCCTGATCTTCATCTCTTTTTAGAACTCTGGTTTAGAAGTTCAAAGAGAGCCTTTGAAAAGTAACCCTTCTATAGGATAAGCTGTTTTCCCCCCTGATCTTGTAGACTACACGACATCCCTGCCAATGTGTCCATAATTTTGAGCTCTGTCTCAACTTACTTGTGACTAGTCAGAGAAGTTTGCTAAAGCCTTTCAGAATGGGGCTAATGTATATGGCTCATTAAGGGTTTTAGATGTGTCCCCTTGAAAAGTTCAAGCTCTGTGATCTAAATTGATTGAGGAGAAATTGGCTGCAGTTTACTATGGAATAGAATCCCCTCCCCCTCCCAAAAATAGGAAGGAGCCAGACAGGGGCCATTTGGGGACACTAGGACTCCATTTCATCCAGACTTTTTTTTCAATTTAAATTTATGAAATAAGCATTTCCATAATCATAGTAGAATAAAAAAAGATTGTAAATGAAACAGCAAGCTATTATGCATAACTTGCCATTATTTTTAAATATAAAACTATCATGTAAATTTCTTTTTTTCTTCCTTTCCTTCCTCTCTAGAAATAGCTTCCATTAGATTCAAATATGTATATATAAAATCATTCTATGTCTCTCCTTTCTTTAGATACAAATAGCATTTTCTTTAAGAGGTCCTTTATCATTTAATTTGGGCACTTATAATAGTCAAATGACTTAGTTTCTCAAATTTTTTTTTAAAATAGTATTTTATTTTTCTATTACATGCAAAGATAGTCTTCAATATTCACCTCTACAAAACCTTGTGTTCCAATTTTTTTTCTCACCACCCCCTCCCAAAGTCAGCAAGTAATCCAATTTAAGTTAAATATGTGCAATTCTTCTAAACATATTTCCATATTCATCATGCTATACAAGAAAAATCAGATCAAAAGGGAAAAAAACATTAGAAAAAAGGTCAAAATACTATGCTTCAAAGTTGTTTTTAAAACAATATTGCTGTCACTGTATACAATATTCTCTCAGTTCTACTCTCATTGCACTCTTCGTTTTTTCATTCAAGTCTTTCTGTGCTTTTCTAAAATCAGTAAGTTCATCATTTCTTATGGCAGAGTTGCATTCCATCATGATCAAAGACCGCAATTTATTCGGTCATTCTCCAACCGACAGGCAATCCTCAAAAACTAGATTTTTTTGACACCACCTCAAAGATAATTGCTATAAATATTTTAGAATATATAGGTTCTTTCCCTGTTCAACTGTGGAAATACATCCTATTAGTGGTAGTACTGAGTCAAAGGTCATGGGCAGTTTAATAACTCATTGGGCATAATTCCAGATAGTCTACAAAATGGTTCATATTCCACTGATAGTGGATTTTTTCTTCATTTTTTCATATCCCCTCCAGAATTTGTCACTTTTCCCCTTCAGCCATTTTAGCCTCTCATAGTCATGCCATCCCAATTATATGCCTCCCCCCAAATTATATTACTGAATTAGAAAAAGTAATAAAATTCATTTGGAAGAACAAAAAGCCAAGAATATCAAAGGAAGTAATGAAAAAATGTAAAGGAAGGAGTTTTAGCAATACCTGATCTTAAACTCTCTTATAAAGCAATAATTATTTTAAAAAAAACTATCTGGTACTGGTTAAGAGATAGAAAGGTAAATCAATGGAACAGAGTAAACATACAATTTACAGAAGCAAATAAATATAGTAACCTTACATTTGACAAGTGTAGAGATTTAAGCTTTGAGAATAAGAATTCATTGGTAAAATGAATTGATAACTGATCAAAATTGTTGGGAAAATTGTAAAGAAGTATGATAAAAATTGAGCATAAAGAGTATCTTAAGAGTAGTTTCTAAGGTAAGGTCAAAAAAATTTGACAGTATAAAAACAGATATTAGAGAACATTTGAAGAACATGGAGCATGCTACTCATCAGACTTAAGGATAGATGAACAATTTAGGAATGAACAAGAGAGAACAGAATGAGGTGCAAACTATATTAAACTAAAAAGGTCATATAAACAGAACAAATATAGCCCAGATCAGAAGTAAAAACAAACAAACAAACAAACAAACTGGGGGATATTATACAATTTCTCAGCTAAAGTCTCATATCTTAAGGAACTTTGTAAAAGTAAGAAATGAGTCATTCACCAACATATAGAGTTTTAGATGCAATTAAAATGATTTATAATCAAATAAAAGTGTTCTGAATTATTTACTAGAGAAATGCAAATTAAAACCTTGAGATATTATTTTACACCTATCAGATTGACATAAAGCCTCCAGCCTTTTATTGATTTTACATGATATTGTACTTTGCTGGCCCTTGCCATTTCATCACTCTTTTGTCAATAGTCTTAGGAGTTTTTTTTAGAAAATTACAAAGTGGGTAGGAATTTCCAGATTCTCTTTATGCTCTTTTGCATGTCTAGTTAGTCAAGCATTTACTGTATTCCAAGCACTGTGCTGAGCTTTGGGGATACAAAGAGGTAAAGGATAGATAGTTCTTACCTTCAAGGAACTCACAATCTAATGGCATTAAGCAAATCAGTATGTATTAACAAGCTGAATGGAAAATAAATAAGAAATAAGGGAAGGCAGGAGAATTAAGTGGAGTTGTGAAATACTTTCTGTAGAAGGTGGGCTTTTAGTTTAGACTTGAAGCCAAGAGATAGAGATGAGGCAGAGGATTTCATATATTGAAAATGTCTAGAGTTAAGAGATGGGAGTGTCTT
>JAJPUD010006995.1:100559-115975 GCA_023553655.1 Myrmecobius fasciatus
GAGAGAGAGAGAGAGAGAGAGAGAGAGAGAGAGAGAGAGAGAGAGAAAGAGAGAGCTATGTAAGACTAGGCTACAAAGGATTTCAAAGTCAAACAGAGGATTTTATATTTGATCCTGGAGATAAGGAACTGAGTTTATTGAGGAAGGGGAAGGTGGTGACAGACCCTCACTTTAGGAAAATCAAGTAGTTGGTTGAATAAAGCAAGGGCATAGAGAGGAGAATAGCTATGGCAGGAAGACTAATCAGCAGGGTATGTTAATAGTCTAAGTTTGAGGTGATAGAGACCTTCACTAGGGTGATAGAAGCATCAGAGAAGAGATGGAGATGCATTTGGGACAGACTGAAAAAATGTTATTGACAGCCTTTGGCACAGATTAGATATAGAAAGTAAGAGATAGTGAAGAATTGAGTTTAACCTCTATTATGTGAGTTTGGGTGGCTGGATAGTGGTACCTATTAGGAAAATAATGAGTTCAGTTTTGAACATGTTGAGTTTAATGTGTTTTCTGGAATCCAGTTCGAGATGTCTGAGGCAGTTATGGAAACATAAGAATGCAGATCAGGAGAGAGGATAGGGGTTGGATAGGTTGAAAGATAATTTAGTCTACAGAAGCTAATGAGATCATCAGGTAATTGATTTTTTATTTAATTTTAAAATTTATTTTTATTTAATGTTTTTAATTTTTATTTAATATTTTTCCAACTTACATGTTTAATTTTCACTATGTTTTTAAAGTTGAGTTCTAAGTTCTCTCTTTCTCTCATCACCCCCTCACTAAGAAGGCAAGCAATTTGATATAGAATGCATATATGTGGTCATTCAAAACAGGTTTCCATATTAGTCATGCCATAAAAGAAAACATAAGCCAAAATAAAAATCCAACAAACATAATTTTTTTTTAAAAAAAGTATGCTTCAATCTGTATTCAGACTCCCATCAGTTCTTTCTCTGGGACACGAATAGCATTTTTTCACCATAAGTCAAGAGTTGTCTTGAATCATTGTATTGCTGAGAATAGCAAAGTCATCCACAGCTATTCATCTCACAATATTGCTGTTATTATATTCAACATTCTCCTGGTTCTACTCATTTCTCTTGGCATCAGTTCATGTAAGTCTTTCTAGGTTTTTCTGGGAGCATCTAGCTCATATTTTCTCATCTCACAATAGCATTCCATCATAATCATATATTACAAATGCCACTAGAAAAGAGCTGCTATAAATATTTGGGCATAATTCCAAATTGCTCTCTCTATATAATGGTTCAATCACTAAGTGAAGTAGTTTGGAGGAAGAACAGAAGAGGACTAAAACAGATGCCTGTGGGATATGCATGTTTGGTGAGCGTGAGGGGTCCAGCAAAGGAGATTGGATAATAGTTGGTTCTTTCTGTGGAGGTAGATAGCATTTTTCATCCCAGGTTAGGGTCACTTTTTCATTGGAGACAAAGAAGGGGATAATGACAGAAATTATCTGAATGATGTAAGAGGGGGAAAAAGGGAGTTCAGGGGAAGTGACCTCAATTTTTTTTTTGTAAAATATGAGGCAAGGTTCTTAACTGAGAGGGTGAGGAGAGCAAGCTGTGGGAAATTTGAAGAGGGATGAAAAGATTTGAAAGAGTGGGACCAGTTAATGGAGGTATAAAAGGATTGTTTATCATCAGAGAAGGAACAATTCAACTTGCATTAACAAATTTGTAGTTGATCTAGTCAAAACAGCTGTATGATTTTCTCTATTTTCATTCTATAACACATAAGTAGGGGCACTATTGGCAGATGGTAGGATTGATTCAAAGTTAAGCCTTGGCAGGGCACAACTGATATAAGGAGAGTACAGTGTGGAGTTGAACTAGTTTACTAGGTAGCCAAGATGTAAAAAGAGAGAATGACTAGTGTAAGGGGAATGGCAGAGAAAGAACTGAGGGATCAAGGGATTGGAAATGAAAGTGTGCCAAAGAGCAGAATTTAGAATGGGGAGGCAGAGATAGAGTTGGAAAGCCAATAGATTGTGGTCAGATAAAGATTTCAGAGTTATTTAACATGGAGGTGATAAGGGATTAGGCTGACAACCTGAATTGTTAGATTACGTACACCCTAGTTTCCTAATATTAGAGCAGGAGTTGGGGACCAGAGAAAGATTGTGAGTCAGCTGCAGAGCTTGAAGAGGTGTATTCTGGAGGTCTAAGACAGCAACTATCAGGATTTTGACTGAGTTGGGACCTCAAAGGAGGAGAGATTACTGAGTGTGGAGTTAGGGGAGAACCTGGAGGTGGCAATGGGCATCAAGGAGTAATTCCAACTCCTGGACCTTGAAGACCTTAGGAGGAATGTGTGAAAAGTGCAACCAGAACTAGAAAGCATGGCCAGGGAAACTGTATCATCAGATCAGGTCTCAGGGATTGACAGAATATGGAAAAATGGGAGAGATAAATGTTTTAAGATAAAGATAAATGTATTGCCTATGAAAAGGCATTTCAGAGGACCCTGGGGAGGGGCTAGCATTTGGTTGGGTCTTTAGAGTGTGAGGGAGTGAGGGGGATGGAAATAAATAATGGGGAAGAGGAAAGGGAATGGAGTCTATATATAAAAAAACATAAACTGACATCTTCCCATTGTTTGAATTTTCTTTATCCAAGTTGAACATTGATTGATGTCATGTTCTCAGAATTTTCATTCTTACTATTAGACCCACAAAAACTCTGGTCAAAACCCTCTCCAAGAGCAAGAAAAATAAAATCCAAGGACTCTGGGAATTGCATGCTAACACATCTCACAGATTTTTAACCTGCTCTGATTCTTTATCCTGGATTTTGGAAAAGGAAGGCTTTGGAAAGCTAGATTACACATATTAAGATAACATTAAGACCACACCATGCCACCAGTTTAATAACAATCCAACGTAGTATATATTCTCCAATTTCTAAGGGCGTTGCTGGATTTTTTAAAAACTTACCTTTTTCCTACATCTCTAGTTGCCAAAACTTTCTTTCACTTCCATCCTAGCTTCTGGAAACTTTAGAAATTCACCAGAAGAGAAGTCAAATTACTAGACTAAGGAAACTTGGGGGTTTGATACCATGAGAATAGAGTAATTTTTAAAAATTTGTATGAGATACTCCTGCAACCCTTGTGTCCACAACTTTTGTAGAACAGGAAAATCTGAAAAACAGCTTAGAGAATTTCTCAATGTCTTCTCTGGCTCATGGTTGCTCAGTACATGTAAGCATTAAGCACAATACCATTTATTGACCGTGTAACTATTTCTCTATTTTAGGCTAGTACTATAGGAATACATGAGTAAGAGGCAACCTCAGTTAATTTAGGTAATTCCACTGAGCTGCACCAGTGAGAAGTATGATTGCAAAAATATTGAAGTGCTCTCCCTGGTCACTAGGACTTTGGGTGATACCAGGATACAGTCAGATGCTGTTGGAGACAGGACACCTGGTGACGCAGCTCTCTCTTCATGTAGCTGCAAATGGGGCTGCTCCTACATCTCTCTACCACTGAGTGGTTTTCTCTGAGCAATTCCAAGTTCTCCTCTCATCTGCAACACGGCCTCAGGGGATCTGCATGAAGTCTCCTGACCCAACATAGCTCTTGGAATAAAAGCTCAGGCACTTAATAGCTATGTGACTTTGGACAAGGCTATTGGAGTCATCTAGGCTTAGGTTTCATTGTCTACAAAAGGAAAGGATTAGATCTGATGATCTAGACTGTCCCTTAAGGCACCAAATCCTAGGAATCCAAGTGTTGTACAAATTACAGATTCATCTTCCCTTGAAGATGAATAATATTCAGAAAACTCTGAGTTGGTACAACATGCACATTTCCATTGCCAGCATTTTGTAACTAAGACTTTCTTCCACCACCAGAAAGACCCGGCCCATTCACAGCCCGGAGCGTGCTGAGGCATCTGAGTGAGCTCCCTTTCTATCAATGCTTCCAATACTCTGACCTCTGCAATCAGACCCTCCCCTTCATTTCCTTGGCTATGACTAGGAGTTTGGAGCTTCTCCGCTTTGTCTCCTCTCGCGGCAAGGGACCTCTGACTGTGCCTTGCCATGTCTAGCTCATTTCTCAGGGAGCAGTGAAATTCTGGCATGCAGACTGGCAAGGGGAGCCCTGGCAAATCCTACCCCGGTGCCTTTCTGTTCAACAGTCTCGGTAACCGGGAAATAGGAAATGTCCCGTCTGACTCCAGTAACTTGTATTCTGAACCTACTGCTGCATATTATAATTTTCACTTGCTATTTTCTTTCACTCCCTCAACTTGTCGGCCCCCAAACAGGCCACCGAAGTGTGTTATTCTGTGCGGCAGGAGGAAGAGCAGATAGGGAAAGAGGAGAGCTGACCAACTGAGATGATATCTGTACAGAGCTTAGTACAGTCCCTGGTACATAGTAGGCATTTAATGCTTACCTTCCCCCCCACTTGGGAGCACAAAAATATTGCACAAATTCTGGCAGCAAACCCCATTGGCAGGGAGAGCCAGAGATGACCAAGCTTGGAACAGCAGCCATGTAGGACCTCTACTGGTCCTCCTTGCCCTTTCCAACTCGCTGCTCCCTCAAAAGAAAATTCTAAACAACTACTTGTGCTACAAAGAAGCATTTGAGACCTTGAAAGGTTCAACAGCCTAACTGGCCCAATGCTTTGTGGACATGCTTGGAGCCCCAGAGAGAGGACACGGGGAGGGGCGGATCTCCCATCATCTCTGTTATTTATGGATAATTCGTTCCTGGGGAGGTCCCATGCACATAGTTGTTTTCATGGCAACCAAGGGAGCAGAGCAGAGTTCCTACTAGTCCATTCCCTAGCTCACAGACAGCTGCCCCCGTCCCCAAATCAAGTCAACATGTGGAAAGACCTCTCAGAGATGTCTAAGAGACTAGATAGTTCATGAAAGCAAAACCAACTCACAGGTTTGCTAGTTCTGGTAGAAAATACTATCTCCTTCCTCCTATATCTGAAGTCCAAGTGTGACTTGGAATACAATTGCCCTGGCAGATAGGTTCTTAGAAGATTTTTTCTCATTCTGTATGAATAAAGTCAGGTCACTCTGGCTGTTGACCCGCTGCACCTGTCTGGCAATTCATGCATATAAAATCCTTAAAGTAGACCCTACAATGCTCTCTTGGCTTAACAAAAGGAGTTAATTTTGTGTGCTTCTCTGTGGGCCAAATGTCCTGTGCACACTTGACTCTCAGTCACAGATTTCCACCCAGTCAGGGTGCCGCCTTAGCAGAATTATGGATAAGGGCAATCACCGTCCATCTCTAAATTAAGCTCATCACCATGTCCATCAGCTTCAATGTCTTTCCAACTTAGAGAGTACATTGCCAAGTCCGAGACACTGCAGGTCCCACTGATGTTGTGCTCCAAACTTTTATTGAGTCAGAACTTGCCCAGAGACAGAGCGTTTTCTGATGATTTCATACCACACTGGTATTGGTCAAACCAATTGATGAGTGTCTCCTTCTGGTCCATGCCAGTGAGCCCAAAGAACAGATCTTTCAGGATCCAAGCTGGGTAAACCTAAATATGACGCATGCCCTCATGATACTTCTTCCTCAAATTAACCCTGGACCATCTAAAGTGGGTATCACTTTAAAATTGAAATCACATTAACTGTCAGAGCACTATCTGAAGGAACCATGAAACTTTCATATTGTTCAGGTTGATCATATGAATCTGGGCATCTTCAGATTATCTGTCCTTTTAATAAACACGGAAGTTCTAGGCACTGACTGTCTGCCCAACTTCACCTTTGCATGTGAATCAGGTAAGGCTTGACTCTATAGTGCTGGACATATTCTTTTGCTCATATTTCCCAACCATGTTTCCAGCTGGAGGGAATATAGAGGATCAAGATATGTTTTGTACTGTCCAACTAGATTCTGTGGTGCCATGGTTTTTTGCTTTCACTATTAATTTGGTCAATCAATCAATCAGCACTTATTAAGTAACTGCTATGTGCCAAGCACTGTACTAAGCACTGGGAATACAAAGACAAAAATAGCCCATGCTGTTGATGATAGAACACAATCACTTATATGTACATCTCTCTCTCTTTTTCTCTCTCTTTCTCTTTTCTGTCTCCTTTCCCTCTCTCCCTTCCTCTTCCTCTCTTCCCCTTTCTCCCTTCCTCTCCCTCTTCTTCCCTCCCTCCCTTCCTCCCTCTCCCCTTCACTCTCTTCTTCCTCCATTTCTCTCTTTCTCTTTCTTTCTGTCTTTGTCCCTCTCTCCATATATGTACATACACATAGCATATATAAATCAAGTGCATACAAAATAAATAGTGTAATTTGTGGGAGTGGGAGGGATAGAGGGATCACAGAAGTGAGCATTGCAAAAAGTGCTATCTGAGTTGAGAATCTGGTCCTGAGATAGTCTGATTTTGGCCAGTGGCATTGCATCCTTTGTCAAGCTAGAGACAATGGATCTGAGATAACTGTTAATTTGGTCCTTTAATTCCCAACTACAGCCTCAGCATTGTTAAAAAGAGGACAGGGGTTTTGTTCCATGACTATAGAGTCCCAAATTCATTCTCCAGAACCAATATTACCTTTTCCTTTGAACTAATCTTATGGACCAATAAGCAATACCTGTGGCAGTCAATGAATTGAACTTCTGGGGACATACAAGCTAATCCAGATAAGAAAGGACATTAAAAGACAGATGGCATTCCAGTCTGACATGTATGGATTCTGGGTTGGTTACACCATTTGGATAGAGCAGTAATTTTTCAGAGGTTCACAAATTAGCTTTTTGGGAGAATAGTGGTTTATTTTGGTGAAATATTCCCAGGATCCTTTGTATACACTGAATTAGTCTGAACCAGTCCTGGCTCCCAAAACTTTTGTCAGATGTCTCTTTAACCTTAAAGCCACACTTCAGCTGTGAGAGCACTTTCTAAAGAGACAATGATACCTTATCATCCATATACATAAGAATAATCTGGGGTACCTTCAGACCATCTGTCCCCTCAGCAAATGTTAGATCCAAGATGCACTGTGCTTTGTTTCTCAATAATTTCACAATGCCATTTCTAGTTGTTAGAATCTGTGAGTGGATTGCTGTTGACATTTTGGACATTAAATGTAACAATAACAAAAACATACCTTCTATAAACTACTAACTTCACAGCTTCTGTGCCCCATTCAGGATGTCCCTACATGGGTCTTATTGTCGGTCCTTTCTTTAAGTGTCACACCTATACCTGAGGGTAGAGTTGTCCATGACAGACTCCCAAATATCATCTTGTATGACAAGCTCATCTCTGACCCAAATTGGATGTTTCAAGACTGCCCAGCACTACAAATCATTGATGGGTAGGAGGAGTGCATTGTGCAGCACACCTTAGATTCCCAGAAACATCAGACTAACTTTCCTGTAATGGCCAATAGAGGAGCAGGAGATGAGATTGGATCCCATTTGAGAAGTGGCTCAACAATTTCCACTGCTTTGCAACTACTTTCTGTTTCTCAACATCAATTTTAAAACCGTCATTATTTTTCTGATGATTCTCTCTCACATTAAAGATATTAATATTTTAGAAGAATCAAGATTACAGGTGCCCCAAAGGACAAGAGAAAGAAGCAAGGTGGAGGGTGAGGGCTATAGGTAGTTTTCAGTGTATAACTAAGGATGACCTGGTTGTGATAGGCAGGATGAAGACTATCCACAAGAATATTCATGGCTGGAAAGAGAGGTGGGGCATTTGTGTTATGTGAAAAATGACGTTTAGATTGCTCCAAAACTGCCCTAGTGTTCCCAAAATATTAAAGTAATCAGACAAGTGCCTTTTGGGAAATCATCATTTGATTAATTGTTGGAACGGAAGGGTTCAGTAATTGCCATGTCTGCTCTAAATTGAAGAGTGCAGATTTGTCCAATGTCATTGACAAGGTCATAGCATTCTACAGAGACTGAGAGGAGTCACTCTGAAGTCACCAGAGGGAGCCAGGAGCTATTTCTTGGATGCTTCCCTTTTGCAGTCCTATCTGGACAGTTAAAGAGTAGGAACATCATTTATCAATTTCCTATAGGAAAGGAACATGGAGGATATGGAAACAGGAGGAATTCTGAAGGACTTTTCCCGTCTCTGGACTAAGCCCAGTCCCTCCTATGAAGCAGAGACATGAAAAGGAGGCACTGCCAGATATGGAAACCATCAGCCAAGTCTCCTAAGCCACAGAAAGTGAGAGCTGGGCATTTTCTTTGGGGAAGGTGAGGAGCTGAACTGGGCTAGTCATGCCCTAGGAAGTAGGGGGAGGGAAACTCTTAGGAGATTTGCAGGGGACTTGCTGAGCATTGGAAAAGATTGTTGGTAGCAATAGGTTTGCTAAGGGTCTCATACCAGTCACCCACTGCTGCAGACAATCTACAGATGTTCCAATTCCTGCTTGCCCTCTGTGTATCAATATTCAAATGCAGGGGACTGCACATGTAACAGTAACAGAGTTGAGGCTTTAGATACTTGTCTTGGCTTTTCCTGGCTGCAGCCAGCAAAAGAATTTTGAGTAGAACTAGAAAGGTAACCCAGCTCCAATTTCCTTGAGAAAACTGAGTCCTAGAAAAATTAAGCAGTTTTTCATAGAGCAGCATATGGCGGAGAAGAGATTTCTCTCTGACTGTGACAAACCAAACCTTAGCTCTCGACTTGAGCGACTGTGTTTCTGAGATCAGGTTTACAGTTCCCCAGGAGGTGATCAGGACACAAAGGCTCAGGGACCTCTCTGGGGAAAGTAGTAAACAAGGCACATTGGGAGGCTAGAAGGAGGTTGCTAGGGAAGCAAGGGGAAACAAGGGTATAGTAAGGAGTTCCAGGTTCAAGCTTCACTCCTGGAGACCAAAGAAAGATTGCTTAATAGGAATGGGTAGGTAGGTTTATTATGGAGGAGAAAGGGTGGTGGGCAAAGTAGTCAAGCTTGTAGAGCTTTCTTGTTTGAAAACTAACTCCCCAAATGGAAACGAGGGCTGAGAATGAAAGGAGAATGTGAGGCAGTCCTCCTCCCCAAGAACTTCTGACACAAAGGCAGGAAGTGCCTGACCAGGAAGGGCATTATCGTCTCCTGGCGAGAGTCAAGCATGGGGCTCTGAGAGACTCTCTCTCTCCATCGGAATATTCTGTTGCTCCTTCTCTTCTTCCTGCTGCTGCACCTCCTCAGTCTCTGCCAGCAAAGAATTCATGAAGCAGGAGTAGCTCCTGAATGCAGATGCCGAGGCTGGTTTGGGATGAGTTCAGAAATGGCTGTGGAGGTGGGAAGTGGAGCCATGGACTGACTCAGAGACCACCCTGAAAGAACACAGGGAGGAAAGTGACCGGAGAGCAAACACCAGGACCCTAAAGTGACACTAAGAAGAGAGACCCTCCCCTCTCACTGGTCGGTGGCTGCAGATGGGGACTGCCCCTGCTTCCCCTTGTGGGGCAGGTTCCCCACTCTGGAAGCCCTTCAGGGACACACTGACAGAGGGCACAAGAGGGCTTCAACTGCCACATGTTTTACCAAATAGAAGCAAGCAGGGAGAGATGGCCAGCACAATTGAGGTCAAAACAAAGAAAGTGAGAGCCTAGGCCAGGAAGATGAGCCTGAGCACCAGTCCAGAGTCAAGGTCAAGAGGCTGATCCTCATTCAAGAAGAGAGCTGAACTGACGGCAAATCCTAGAAAGGTCAACATACCTGGAGTTACCATTCAAAGTCAAAAAAACCAAAAAGTTAGCCATTATAGCTTACTTCTGGGGACTGTGGCTTGCCCATCATAGCACCATAGCCTGTCTCTTTGGCTCATTTTACCAGCCATGAACACATCAGAACTGCTATGACCTAAAATCCTCCATCCATAGCATCTCTTGCTCTCACCAGAAGGTAAAAAATCCTGTAGATCAGAACGAGAACAACAATCCATAGAGAAGAGAAGAAACAGAATCTTTCCAAGGAGAAAATGGTGAATGTATTAGTAGCATCAGAATTTCCTATATACTTCCAGACTGGTTTCTAATATCCAAAGCTGGAACTAGGGTGGGGCAGTCCATGCCTTTGCTTAGGGTATGGGAATTTAGAGAGCACTTTGACTACAGCAGCAT
This sequence comes from Myrmecobius fasciatus, assembly GCA_023553655.1. Lineage (NCBI taxonomy): Eukaryota > Metazoa > Chordata > Mammalia > Dasyuromorphia > Myrmecobiidae > Myrmecobius > Myrmecobius fasciatus. The sequence continues at coordinate 110,650 of JAJPUD010006995.1, forward strand.
AGGAACAATTGAGCTTACTATCTAGTTACCGAGTATAATTACTTAAAATAAAAAAAAATGTATACTTCTTCTTTACACCTGGTGAATGTACCCTAAATGAATACGCTTCTGGCCTGGCCTAGTTTTCCTACCACCACACATCAAGCTTCCCCTCAATGATTTTCAGTGTCCCAGGATCTCTAATCACAGGAGATTTTGACCCACAGTCTCTGTCTCTTCTCTAAGGGGCACTTTCCCCAAGGTCTTTCCCTACATAGAGCCTTGTGTTCCAGAGTCTCCCTAACCCATTCCAAAACATGTTTAATTTGCAGGTTTGTTCCATGTTCCATGTCCTGGGCTTTTGCAATCTTGGCTCCATTGTATAAGATTGCCAATCACAATCTAAGATGATCTCAGCAGAAGGTAAAAGGTGAATTTTATGAGCCCTTCCTGGAGATGGAATCATATTAACCCAAAGTGTCATAGGAAATGAATTCATTATTTTCTAGTCACTGTGAATTAGGAGTCAAGTGACTTTAAAGAGGTCTCATTTATGTAGGTCTGGGGTTTCTGTTGTGACTCTGTGGAGGGAAAGGTGGAGGAAGGGGTATCTGAAAGTCAATTCAAGCCTTAAAAAATACTTAAGTTTTTAACTTTAAAGAGCCCCCAAATTAAGTAGATGAGGAACAGAGGCTCATTAAAGTAAATTAAATGATTCTCGATTTTAGATCTAGCAAAGACAGAACTAGAAATCAGGTCTCAGGCCACTCCTTTTAAGACCATGCTAATTTGCCTCAGCCTTTGAAAGAAAGCCCATCCTTTACAAAGGAGTCAGGCTCCAGTTTTATTTTGCCCAGAAAAAAAATGCATTTGTAGAATATCAAATGTTTAGGTTTTGTTTTGTTTGTTTTTTTTTTTGTCAACACAAAAACGCTAATTTGATAACAAGAAAATAATGAAGAGAAGCAGAGAACAAGGAAGGATGGGGGAGTGGGGAGGACAGGACAAAAATCAGTAATTCTAGGGTAAAAAGTAGAGTGTTAGATCTACACCCTCAGCAGATTGGGGAAGATATGACCAAGTTCTCCTGGAACATCATGATGATGAGGGTCTTGATTATGAAGTGATTCTTTCCTCAAACCTTTGTCTTCAGAGTGGAGAGAGAACAGTTTCTCCTTTGGGACTAGTGTCAATGAAAGGACTCTGAAATGATTAGTCATCAGTGACCTAACTAAATTTCATACAACTATAGTAAACTGTTCTTTCTGTGGGTAGTCATACCACCAGCATCTAATCATCGTAAAGCCTGGTGGCCAACTCTGGGTTGGATAGTCAAACAGTTCTTTCTTTTTACATTTTACTCTTTCATTGTGGCCCAGCACCAGGAGCCCCCAGGTTTGCTGTCAGTAACCAGTGGGGAGCAGTGTAGTGTAAGGGCTAGATTTTGGAGCCAGAAGATCTAGATTCAAATCCTTTTTCTGTCATTCACTACTTTGTGACCTCAGGTGATTATATGATCTCATTGGGCCTCAGTTTCCTCATCTGTAAAGTGAAAAGATTGGACTAGATAACTTGTAAATTCCCTACCAATGCTCAAAGATTCTGCAAAACTCTGGGTTGAGCTGAACCTAGAAAAGGCAATAAATAAACATCTTACTGAAATGAGGAAGAATTGGGACTGGTTTTAACAGAACTGGGCAGAGCAAGGTCACAGCTATCCTGCATAGGAAATCTGTTTAAGTTGTGTTGGGTTTGACTTCTCCTGGAAGTGAAATGTCTTGAGAACTTTTTAGGTCCTATAGGAAATCATTTGAGTGTTTCTGAAGAATCTATCCTTTGTCTGTATAAATTGTTTCTCATTTTTTGTTTATTGCTGCCTTTATGACATCCTATTTTATGAGATGAAGTCCAGTTTCCACAGGGGTCTGAGTTATCTAGGGATAGGAAATGTGTGAAGTTGAAGGACTGTAACTGTGATGTTTCTGCAAGTTTCAGGAGTTATTTTCAACCACTAGAGAAAGGAGATCCACCACCACCCACCATGATGGGAAAAGAAAGCAAACACTAAAGGAGCAGACAAAAAGTCTTAGTAATTATACACAGAAGGCAGAAGCCTCATCTTTTCTGGGGTGGGGAGCTGGCTTTAGGACAATGTGTGCCCAAGATCATTAGTTTGCGTCATTATCTGACATAAGCCTATGTGTATCATCAGGTCAGAAGGATGTTTAGAGGAGAAAGGAGGAATACAAGGTCACGGGTGCCTTCTTTGAGTTATTTCTGAACATAATCCTTCAAAGACTACTGTGATCTTGGGATCTTTGGAACAATTTAAAGACGGCTTTGACTTCCAATAGAATAGACATTTCATACTACTTGCCAGCAATTCTCTTGTCCCAAAGCTAAAAATCCATATTCTCTGGCAGAAAATTGGATTGTTTTTGTTCTCTGAGGGATAAAAGTGGAAAGGAGAGCCTACAACAGGAGAAATAATGAGGGGTAACAATGAGTTCTTCTGTACATATCAATCTGCCAATATCCCAGCTTTCATAGGAGGTTCTAGGTCTGCAGTGGGACTGTGTTCCTTTCTCATGGAAAAATCCCAATTAGTGGATATGAGGAGAACATGTTTCCTTCGGGACTATAAATTCTTTCACATGAGGGGAAGTATGGATCTTCCACAGAACTTAGCATACTGTGATATTAGACAATAAACTCAATGTATTATTACTTGATGAGGTATATACTATTTCCTTTCCTTTTTTCCCTCTGATGTCCTTCTCACATCCTCAATTCAGAAGATTATAGAATTTTAAAGATAGAAGGATTTGGCAGATCATCTCAAGTCAATATTCCTCCAAATTCCTAAATTCCTTTAACAGCATCTAGGTGATCTAGGTGATCAGACTACCAGATGTTCCTTACACACTCAGGGTTCATTGGGAGCTTAGTACTCAGGGAAGGAGACTCTTCTATCAGTGGACACTTTCTTACACTGGAATTCCCTCAAGTTACCAACAAAAACACTGTCCTCTAGGTTTGTAATTTCTTTAACAGTGAGGTGAGTAGATCAAGTCTTTACTCTTGTCCAAGTTTGCCTGTCCTTAGGCAATGGACTAATGTCATTTCTTAGCATTCCTCTGGTCTGGTTCTCTTTAATCTTTTCCTGAGAAGTTGGAAATGTTCTTCACAAAGTCAATGAGCAATTATTTATATAGCCCCTATTTTCTGTCCTCAATTCAGATAAGAATATGCTAGTAACAGTATGGGATTTATGCTATGTTCCACAGTAAAAGATGATTTCAAGATCCCCTTCACAATTCCTCTATCACTCATCCTAAGCCTCAAAAAACCCAATTAGGAATTTGGATTGATATTACTGAACCCTCTACACGTGAATAAATTCAATTATTTCACAGATTAGCTGGTTTGTGTCCTCATTTTCCAATTTTACTTTAACTAGTGACTTTACCAAAAATTCTCAGGGAATCACAGAATTATTCATTGTCAGTGTTGGAAGGGACTTCAGTGTAATAAAAATTTGGCCTATACCTGAACAAGAATTCCCTTACTCCATGAGTGACCATTCACTTTTGTTCAAAGACTTCAGGTGAGAGAAATTCCATATCCCTGGGGTGGCCTGTTCTCTACCGGATGACCTAAATAACTAGGAATATTTTCCTTGCATCAATCCTAAATTTATTTCCTTGCTTCTTTTGTACATTACTTTTAATTCTGGCCTCTGAGGCCAGACAGAAGTAAGGGTAATCCCTCTTCCATAGCATGGTCCTACTTCAAGACGGCTATTATGCTCTCCTCCACAACCTTCACCCCAATTCTATTCTTCTCCAGAACAGGTATCTTCATTTCTTTCAAATATTTCACCTTTGGTATGAAATTGAGGTCCTTCATTCTAGTGTGATCTTGAACAAATAATTTAATTTCTCCCTCTGTTTCCTCATCTATAAAATAAGATGAATAAAGCTCATAACTACCTGTCTCTCAGGATGATGGTTAGGAAAGTGATTTGCAAACCTCAAGATACTATATGAGTGCATGTTATTATTTTGCTTGGTGATGAATTAAAAGATTTGGATTCAAATCCCAGCCCAAGTGACTTTCTATCCACATTTCCATGAACTTAAAATAACTTTTAAAAATAAATGTACTTAAAATAACTTCACCCTTCTGGGCTTCCCCAATCTTCTCACCTCTTAATTATTTCATCATGGGGATTATACTTGAACCAAACCCAAAAGCATTGTTGTGAGCAAAGCTTTCTTCAACTGTCAAGTGTCATAAGTACAGAAACTATATATAAATTAAGCTAATGGGGTTTGTAATAAACCTCACTATGAGATAAGAGAAGGCTGCTGTTGTTCCAAGGGGAAAATACTGCACCACGGCTAGATTCATGGGAGGGAGATCTACTTTCCTTAAAAAAGATATAATAGCATAAAAACCACAGGATTTTTTTGGAAGGTTCAGTAGTATCAGCATGTCAACTCCTACTTCTTCCAAAAATTGGTCTCTTTGCACCTAAGTTTCAGAAATTAAGGAGCATAATTTAAGGAAGGGAAGGGCCAGGATCTGCAAGACTCTTAGGAAAGACATTTATGATTTTGGTCTCTGTTTATAGTCATTAAGCTGAGGAAGAAGACTATTTGAAAAGGAGAGGAGGGAGGAGAGAAGAAGAGATGATGAAGAGAGTAAAAGACTTAGAAGAAAAAACTATTTCAAGATTTGAAGTTTTGGAGTAATGTTGAAAAAGAGTCCTCCAGAGGACATGAATAGGTTGTGTCTGATGAGTAAAGGAGGTTTTTTGCTTTGCAGCCCTATCTACCTGACATTATGTATAAAAGACAAGGAAGGGGGTCCTTTTGACCTGAGAGAAATCACTCTTGAAGTTTTGGATAATGAAGCAGGCTTGCTATCACTCATACTAGAACACATCTCCTTGAGACATATGACATCAAACTATTATAATGTTGGCTATAGTGGGGATATGCAAAGACTTCAAACATTGTAATATCCCCAATCCCATAGAATAGGATGTGTCTGTCTGCTGAAGTATACTGAAATTGCTCTCAATTTCCTTGTAATTTGGTGCTTGAATAAGGAAAGAGAGGCTCCTTCTTGCCTTTGGAGGAAAAAAAGGAAAAGAATAGAGAGAATAAGAAAGGTGTGTGTGGGGATTGCCTTAAGTCTCAAAAAAAATCCCTTATGAACTACTTAATAGGTTCATATTGATTACAAATTAGATCTTATGATAGTGTTGAGTCCATGGCAGCACTGATCTAATTATTTCTTAGGAGAATGTATATATGAAAAGACTCTTCTGTGGAATTTC